>QLOZ01001148.1:0-27597 GCA_003314065.1 Lactarius sp. MG50
GACTCGTTTGGCGCCTCGCCGAAAGCCTTATGAAGGCCAGTGAAAGGGATGGAATTAACTTAACACGCCTCACCTCACTGTCCTTTGATCCCACATCATGAGCTTCGACGACGCGCGCCACACTGCCACAGAGCAACCCAACGCGACCTACTCTGCGCAGTGGAGCAGGCCCAGCCAACGCGTGCCCCACTCCACCCCCAATGGGAACTACTACACCTCAACACAGAGGTCACCACCCGTGTCTCCTACATCGACGGCATCGTCATATCCTACCACCTATTCTTATAGCGCCACAAATGCCCAACCTTCTGGAATGAGAGCTCAGCAGAATTACCACTCAACGCCGAGGCACTCACCCTACCCGTCTCCACTTGTAATTGGTCAACACCCCCACAACGTTCCCTCTTCATCTCTGCCATATTCATCCCAGAACGGTATGGCACCGTTAGATGATTTAGATCCGAGGTCAGGGTATACCCACAACCGGTCACCTTCTCTTCCGCAGCAAGGTTATCCCCCCTCGGTGTCAAGCCATGCATTTGGAACGCACGACTCGAAGAACACTCCGTTGATGGTACACGGGATTGATCAGATGCAGTATCCTGCTTCTCCCCAGCGCCCGTTTGCATGCGATATGTGCGCGCTCTCGTTCAATCGTCAACATGATCTCAAGCGGCACCGGGAGACACACTCTGGAGAGAAGCCGTTCTTGTGTAACGGGGGATGTGGCAAGACATTCACGAGGAAAGATGCATTGAAGAGACATCAGGTTCGTCCATCCTCAGATCGAATATGATCAGCCTACTGACTTTCTTTCATAGCTCGTGAAAAGGTGCGGTTTTGAGGACCAGTCCTGAAGCTGAGGCTACTTCAATGCCCTCCCTAAGCGTGTGAGTAGCTTTGCGTTCCATACGCCGCACGTCGACTCACGAAACCAGCAGATTTGTGATTTAACTTGTAGTGTTTTATCTCATCCTACCGTGTTGTCTGGTGCTAGGCATCAGTGTCTGATTATAATCTTCTCCGTGCTTTTGGTATTAGACATTCCGATGTTTATTTTGTAGCCTATATACTGTGACTATCCACCCTGTGATAAGTGATGTGGGAAATACAGTAATAGATAAGAAGTCCACTCACTACATGTGCTGTGTTGGCTAACATGAGTAGCGCGTCAGCTCTGCTCACAGTCCAAAGGCTCAACCTCTCGTTCTAACACCCAAGCGCCGCTTGGTTTAATTTTCTTGTAGTAGTCTTCATCAATGCCACTCTCCTTAAATCCATGTTGCTCATAGAAGTGTTTTGCGCTGTCATTCGACACTTGGACGTGGAGGTATATGCGGCTGATTTGGGGTTTGGTATGAGCAGCGGCAGCTCGCAAAACCATATCCAAGCTGTACGAGCCTATGCCAAGAGATCGATAGGGCTAGAGAACAAAGGTTTCACTATCGAACCCAGGTATAGAATTGCAAATCATGGCGCACGGCGAGAACTCCCATAGTCAGCAGGTACAGATGGCTAACGTTGTCCTTGGTTTCGAGTCTGCAACATATTGTTCCGACAGGAACGTCATTGTAATAAACTGCAGATGCGATCGGTACGCTGATGGAAGGAGGGAATAATGGACGCACCGAGTTTGCAAAAGTCCTCGACCTCGGGTAAAAGTATCTCGCTATAGAATTTCTCACTATATTTTATCGGAAAGAGAACAGAGTTCAACTTTCGGACGGTTCCCAGGTTGTTCGGGGTCAAGGATGCAAAAGTAACCTTGGAGGATAGTGTCTTTTTGGACGAGGCCATTGGGGTCATGATACAAAATCGTCGAGGTCGACGCCACCAGCTTCCAGCCACATGGGATCGTGTGGACGATCGTGATGCGTGATGTATCTCACGCGAAGGACCCCGAGTCGGGACGGCAGCCAGAACGCTTACTTTCTCTGCTGCAGGGCTTACAGTACTTTCCGACGTGCATGCACATTCAATTCTCAGTAAGACCCTAGAATGCCTTTTGGGGCGGTTTAAGGGGACAAATGGCCGCCGTGGTGCACTTTTCTGATGGAGCAAGTCAGGAAAGAATGTCACCGTGATTGTCAGCAACTTGGAGTCCCCTAACCTGATCGGGTCACAGTGGTGCACTATACCCCTCCCAGCATGCCCAGACAATACTAGTACCTCAGCGCCTACGACAAGCAATTTCATTATCCCTGCAAAGTTTTTGTGTCCAGCACAACGCGTGTGTGATGGTCATCATTTGTGTTGTAACCCCCATTCGTTCTAGTGATTGTTACAGTATAAAAAAAAGACCTTCTGGAATACAGGGCCTCTATCTAAAACACGAAATTTTATGGGCTGTGCTGTTCCGTGCGTCAACGTCGGCCTCACACGGAAGCAAACGGCACTAAGCTGTCTGGACCGCGTAATTGAACAATGCTCATATTCGCCAAACGCTACAGTACCGTCGCATCCGCTGTTGAGGTACGTATTTCAGGTATAAGCCGAAGCGCCACGACTTCGAAGCTCTGTGCACTGGAGGCGTGAAGTCAATGAACGCTGAGCACGTCCGCCACTTCACCCTTCATGTACTGTGTGTGGTATTTCGTGCAGGCGCAGGCGTGCTCAAGTCTGGATTTCAGACAGGGTCCTAGTTTCGGGGGGCCTCCAGTGCTCCATGACACTTGTCACCGCGCACATGTATTGATAGACCGGTGAGCCCCCGAGCATTTAACCGTTCACGAACAGTGTAGCCGTAAACACATCCCTCAGGGCAATTCGAAAAGGCACATATTAAACCATAATTACGACACAATCCCAAGGTGTTGAACTCGCAAACAAGGCCTGGATTTAAAGCCTTCTATCGTATATTTTGTCATCCCACGCAACAACACGGGCATGTCAGACATCGGCCATCGGCATAGTGACGGAACCATTGATATTTATGTACGGTGCCCACGAAGTACCCACGGTGCCGCTCGTATTCAATAACCGCTCCAACGTGACGTTGCGCCCATCAGCTAGCCTTCGTGCTTCAGGACCTCTCAATCAACCAATTATGGTAGGTCCTCATCACAAGGCCTATGAATGTCACCTCGTTTCGTGGCCCCAGGCCCGCCTGAACAAACCGATCTGTCTTTCACGCGCCCCACGATATTCTAATGTACTGGTCCGAATATCTCCATCTGAGGATGGGACAATAGATCAAGAGGACCTAGAGCCGTGGAGTAGGGCCAGATTGATTTGGCTGCTCTTTCTTGCCAGACCGCTGTAATCGTGGGAAGTAAGGAGATTGCAGTCTCGACATGCCTCAAAATCAGGTCGAGAGGCTTCGCGCTCTTGATGGGTTGGCGTTTTCTTCCAGGTTGTGCCAAATGCGCCCTGAGAGGCACGATCTTGCCTGTAGTGACACCTTCCTCGATACAGCTAGATGCAGATTACACTCGGAGCATGCAATAAACCTTCTTACCAATGAAGGCGCCAGAATGGGCTAGAGGAAGGTGAGTTATTGAGGTGATGCAGTAGGTGAGGTCATGGTGGACACGTCCCCTATACATTACGGCACAATACCCGTATTTGCCGCTTGTGCTGCAACGGGAATGGTGCCTACATTTTCAGTGCCCCGTTGACAATACTGGACACTGTCCCGGGGCTTTGTGCGACAGGTACGTGAAACCTCAACCCGATTTTGTCTCCGCCTTTCCTTTAACCTGTCTTCACCAGTGGACAGATAATCAATTCCAAACCTCGTGTTTGCGGCCCTGAACTGATTTTGTTGCCAAGTAATCCAATTCAAAGGATCCGAGTATCCTGATGGGGTTAGAAACGTCCTCTCGTTCTCTGCGATTGCGGTAGGTATATCTCTACGTGAGATCTTAGGTCAGGCCACTGCGATGTGAGGCGATCTGTGGGGAATAATGGCGCCGTGAGTTTTCGTGGTCACTCATGCTGCCCATTGCGGAGCAATTGGGTCGAGAAGGGGAGTGAGCAGACCGGACACAGAAAGGTCTTGATGGAGCATCTGTGTTGGAAATAAAGAACGATACAAATACAGTGATATTGCGACTTCAATCAACAAGACAAATTCTGGATGTCCATGAAATCGATGACGACACAGCAATATAATCAGCAAAAATTGACAAGTGTCCAAAGAGAAACCCCATATTTTTTTTCTTCAGGTAATGTCATATAAATATCCACTTAAATGAGTTGGTGAGGTCCAATTCCGCCAAATTCAGCGCCTGGAGATGCTAGACCCTTGGGCTGCTCGTCCCTGCTTTGCAGAGGTCTGCGCTTCCGAGGTGATGAGTGCAATTCCGTGAGATAGACGTCGTCAAAACTCCGGAATGTACACGGTCCAAAATCGCCATCGTACTCTGCCATGGTGGCCCAGACACAGTGCCAACCGGGTTCCTCCACGAATTTCAAGGCGAGGGCGAGATGTTCGACGTTCCATCTACTTTCCCCTGTCTCGGACCATTCGTGCGCGGTGTCCTTTAATTTGACCAAGCGCGCATGAGTGATGGTCAGTTGGACATCAATCTGACCACCTGGGGGCTTGAAGAGAGGCGTGAGCACCGAGTTCATCTCGAGTTCCTTTGGGATGCCACGATGAACGGGATCGTAGCCATCGATGCGTACTTGGTAGGTGGTATTATCAGCGAAGTGGAGAGTGACAGCTGGATGCGTGGGAGACTTGCGGATGCGGACAAGGACTTTCCCAACGATTTGATTGGGATCGACGCCGATCGAGTCGAGGGGAAGGGAACCCGGTTGTTTCCGTGATTTCTTTGGGGTTGCAGGAGGGGTAGAAAGGTGCGTATTAGAACGGGACAACGGGGCGGTCCTGTGAGATGACATGACGATACGGTGTGATAAATTACGGCCTTCAAGCCGATAAACAGAAGGAAAGACTCTTTTTAAAACACTATATAGCACATCGCAGAGTTGTGGCAGAGAGGGTGTGGTGTGGTAGGTTATCCACTAGTGGGTTAACCACAAAGATAAGAAAGGAGGGGGGAAGCAAAAAAAGCTGGCACTGACGAGATTCGAACTCGCGAGGTTTCCCATCACGGATTGGTCAGAACCTAAACGTGACGCCATAACCACTCGGCCACAGTACCATAAAAGAAAGAGATTAGAGGAACTGTACAGATTGTTAAGCGTCATCGTCGTTGTTGTTGTGTTGTCAAGGGCCACGGCCGCGCGATTGTTACAGCTTATCTTTACCTGGACCTGGACCTGGACCTGACCTGGCAAGTCATTTCGTTCGCGCGGACGCCGGCAGCCCGACTCTTACTTCAGGCTAGTTGCCCTACATCATCTTGACCGACTCTATCCCCTTCACCGTGGTCAGATCGATGCCTTCCATGTTACTTTCCACTGGTTCTGGCGGTCAGGCCCATCATCCTGCTCCCGTTGCCGCTCGCCCCCACGGTCCTCGCACCATCCAGAGGTCCGCTTCCCCCGCACCCTATGCTGTCTCGCAGCAGACACCCCCTCTGAATATACGCAAGGCATCAGTGTCTAAGCAAGAATCCTCCTCTCTTCTCATACCTCCGAGCCCTCCCTTATCTCGCACACCGACGCCAAAGCTAGCTCTTCAAATCCCAACTCCATCTGCTACCCCCGGTAAGGGCAAGCCCTCCCTAAAACTTGCTATCACCTCCAGCTCCCGTCAGCCCGGCGAACCAACTGCAATCTTTGGGGGTGACTACTATGGCGGTCCACAGACACCTTCTGTCTCCCCTCCGGCGAACGATAGTGGCATCGATGATGCTACTATCCGCCCGTCCACGAATACCTCAAGGCCGCTCTCAATGGAGGATGTCCGCCGGACGATTACTGATATCGAGGTCCAGACCCGTTCCACGCCCCCTCCGCCCACATACCCTGGGGAGGAGCAGATCGATGATCAGCCACAAACTGAATGGTCAGACGAATTTTTCGATGAGGTTACCCGGCTCGGAGAAGGTGCCGGTGGTGCCGTGCACGAGGTCAGGGACAAGCGCACAGGCAAATTAATGGCGCGTAAGACCATCACTACTCGTGAGGCCCCGATGAAGCAGCTCGTGCGCGAGCTCGGCATTATCACCACAATTAAACATCCCAACATCATTCGCTTCTACGGTGCTTACATGTCGCCATCGTCCAGCGAAGTCAAAGTGGTGATGGAAATATGCCATGGGAAGAGTTTGGAAGCCGTGGGCAAACGTATCAAGGAGCGTGGAGCCCGAGTTGGTGAGAAAGTCGCAGGGAGGCTCGCAGAAGGGGTACGCACTCCCCCCGCTTCAATGTCATCAGTAATCCTCACCTTGTCTCAGATACTGCAGGGTCTCGCATACCTTCATTCAAAGAAGCTCATTCATCGCGATATTAAACCTTCTAATATCCTCCTCTCCCGCGAGGGTGTCGTTAAACTTTGTGACTTTGGTGTTTCAGGAGAATTGATCGGGTCTGTAGCGGGCACGTTCACTGGTACAAGTCTCTACATGGCTGTCCGTCCTATCCACCCTGTCACGTAATAGCTGCATCTAACATGCGCCTGCCTTGCAGCCCGAACGCCTCTCAGGTCTCGAATATTCCATCCGGGCGGATGTCTGGTCGACAGGCCTATCGCTCCTTGAACTTGTACAAAATCGTTTCCCCTTCTCCAGTGACATGCCGCCCATTGAACTCATGATTTATATTACGCAAAGCGAGGTGCGCTATTCATTTCTCTACTGTGTGGTGCAATATACCTAGTTTTTTTTTACGTCTAGCCACCGCAACTAGAAGATGAAGCAGAAGTACGTTGGAGCGATGCCATGAAGGATTTCATCAAAGAGACGTGCGTCCATTCACCCCCGTCCCTCGTGTCTCCGCCCTAACATCATCTCCTCTCCTAGTCTACGGGTCGACCCGGCCTTGCGTCCAACGCCAAAGGAGATGCTAGACCACCCGTGGATCGTAAGGGTCATGAAGCAGGAGGTGCCTATGGAGCGGTGGATCCGTGAGGTTTGGGGTTGGCCCAAACCTAATCGAAAGTCCAAGGATTCGTAAGGCCGAACTTTGTTGCGCGCATCATCCCGCGCGCTGATTAACACTCGACTGAACACTCTCAGCTCTTCTCGTCCTAGTTCGAGCCGTAAAGAAGCTTTGCCACCTGATGTTCCCTCAAGTGAGATCCATTCAAATGGCCACGCCGCTGTCCAATAATTGCCTCGGTTGCCTCGGGTCTTTATGAGCACGCACAACCACGGACATAATATAATCTACGATCTGTCTTGCTATCTCCCTCTTGTGTTGCTTTCCGAACCCCGTTTCATCCTCTCGACACTTTGTCCTCACATCCCCCACGTCTGTTCAACGTTTACATGGTCACATCCCGTCTGATAGGAACCCCACCCTTATTCAAGTGTGTGTAGAAAGATTGAAATCTCGTTAGCATTGTATTTTCGCCACGCGTGAACGTGATTCTATTCATTCTTTTGAATGGTACAAACTTCTTTCCTGGTTTGGGGTATTTGGTTCGAACGCGATCGCGCCAAAAGCTGAGTCAAAGTGTAATGTAGAGGAGGGAGATTCAAGCAGGCAACTCCATTCGAAATACTAGGTATAGTATATCAACTCATTCGTGGTGAGGGGGAGATTAAAATTTTAATGTATAGGTTGCTCACGTAAAATTTCTGACAAAATGCCCACATTTGGTAAACGTGAGACTGGACGAGTTGGCCACCGCGCACAAAGCGCGTGTCTGTCTCAGCTAGAAGACGCACAGCCCCCACGTAACAGGATGCCTTTGTCAGAAGTCCGTTGGGACCGCCGTACTAGCACGGACGGCGCCTCTTCTAGAACTCGAAGACAACAGTCCAGCCCCTGTGGTAGTAAAACTCTAAAGCCATCATGATGCAGCAAAGTCCGCACAGAATTCATTTGATGGGGTTTTCGTTCTTCAGTGCTTGTAGATGACCTCCGAGGGCCTGGGGTGTGCCGGAAGTGCAAGACGAGACCTCGAACGCGTGGCGGGAACGAGAACCATATTCATGGGGGGTCCACCTTGGACAATTAAGCCGGGCTGGTGAGCCAGAGGAGAAATTGGGTGAAGTTTAACCCGCTCTCATTCTCCATGACTGGCCAGCCTGGCCCTCACCGCTGCGTCGTTCTCGCAGCAGCGGGTTCACGTTTGGATGAGTCACTGACGCTGAGCGCTCGACTTGTCTTACGAACTTCAACACTTGCCTTTTAAAGATAATTTAGATAAGTCCTGTCTGTCGCAGGCGTGCCTCTGACGTACTTTTGGGCAAAGATAATAATTATGTACTTTTTATGTACAAACAATAGTGGCGAGTTTCTGTGGGCCAAATGCACGGAAATGTTCGTCGTTAGCGGTTCTTTAATTCTGAAACCCGAGGGAAGCTGTAGTGGCGAGCTGGGGGGTGATGATGGGTTTGGATTGGTCATTCATTCTTCTTGTCTACTGAGAGGCGGGAGTGAGGCGGGAGCGGATTTTGGGGCCAGGTTGCCGGGTCTCGGACTCTCGGTCTCCGCCGGTCACCGTCGGTCTCACCGATGCTGTGATGTAAAGATCCCATCACATCGCCGGGGGAAGGGGAACAATCGTGATCTTGACGACGAATTCACCCTGTCAGTCTGGCGGAGAGCGGAACCCAACGAGGGACGGGCACTTGGTTTCGGCTTGGCTGGCATCCTAAACTTGAAAAGTTCACCTGCTCCAAGGAGAAATACCTGGGTGACTAACTTGGTATCGCGTTTTTGAATACGTTAGAGCGCCACCGAACATAGCAATCTTGGTCATTGAAAAGATGTTCAGGCATCCTCGAAATCGCTCTCGTTTACCTCCTCGCCTTTGCTAATCCCCCGTTTGCCCTGCGATTATCTACTTGTGTCCCATGGATCGAGAGCTCGTTGTCTAATGGTGTTCAACCAGTTTCTGGCTTGCTTTTTGGTCACTTGCGTCACGGAGGTGCACCACCGGGCTCCTGATTCTGACCACAACATTACGCAACGCTCTTAGCTGAACAAACCTTCAAATGTCACAGCCCTAGACACAATCAGCTTCTTTCCCTCGTTTGTTTTAGTCATAAAACCCATCTGAGGCTTGATGGCACAAACCTTTGCTAATGCATTCTGTCCATCGCATGCCGTTCACTACCTCGGGCAGAAGGTCCAGGCCCACCCCAATAGTCGCCGAGACAAACCAGTGACCGACCGGGTTTCAAGATCATCTCCTCCACCACAGCTACGCCACTCTGCGGCACGACCGCGCAACCTTAGAGGGCGACGTAATCATTTCTATGGCCACCCTCGGCGTTGTCTTCTACTTTTTCAGCTACGCCCGACGGCCATCACCCCTGGAGCGTTCAGGTCCGACCACATAATGATGGCCTCCGTGCATGTGTAAGAAGCTAAATTTTATCCATCAACGGAGTTTTTCCGAGTGGTTTCCGCGCACAACTGAACCCGGATGAACGCTAACTTCTTCCAACTCCTTCAGACCCAACCTGCTACTTAGCACCTACGACGACGTGCAATATCAAATAAGTGGTCTCCCGAGCCGACCACGTACCTGCTCTATTACCGATTTTGTGGTATGGGACCATGGTAACATCACGACTGGTGAGGCGTCCCGTCTCGCGTCCTGACGATCGAGACGGAGGTCTAAGCATCACCTCAGTTCGTTCGATCTTCCTTCTCTCTCCCCGCCGCCTCCCCTTCCGCCTCCCCAACTCACGATCCGCGCTCACCTTCTTGGCGAGGACTCTTGCGGTATCCGTTAAGAGACTGTGAACTTCCTGCGGTAGCCTCTAGGGCCATGAACTCCTATGGGTGAGGTGTGGAGGTTTCAGAGCCATTGGCTCTTTAGCTGCGAGCTCCCCTCAGCTCGAGATTTTTCATCAACATGTCATTTTTATAACGTCTTCTTTCTATACCGGGCCGAAAGTTTGGTCTCCGAAGGGCGGCGTGGTGATTCGTACAATTTCTGCAGGGTTCTACTGTACTTTACAAGTAGAGGACACAAACAGATTTCCTCATCGCATCTAGATTGACAGGAAAAAAAGGTATTTTCCCGTGCGATCACGGACACAAATCATCCGATCTATCTTCTCCCTCGGGCGCGATTCTGGCGGGGCAACACCGATGCGGCAGTAGATGCATAGTTGTTGTATGGGCTGTCAATTGAATCCGCGGGAATGCGCGGAATCATCTGCGGTGGAGGCGCATTGAAATTTTCTTGTGTACTATAGTGTACGGGATATTTTTTACGCTGGGACGTCGAGGATATTATTTCATGCTGCAGAATGCCGCGTACTCGGGTTTCAGGACCAGGACCTCAAAATGGCCCCGCAGGGCTGTCGGCAAGGCAACGTAGTAGCGTTTGCACTTCCCTTTCACGTATGAGCGAAGGAACGACAGTGTGGCCAGTCCAAGACGTTAATGGAAACAAGGACACCACACCAGTGCCTAAGAAAAAAACTTACTTGACAGTGGATCTCTCAGGGTATCGTGTGAGATTTATGGCGGAGTTACATGCACTCGTGGGTGGCTGAAAAAGAAAAAAGTGGTGGCTCGAATATCCTAGGGTTTGCCTCGGGCATCATGAGTGAGGCGTAGGGCACTATAATAATAATTGTCGTAACCTTTGTTGTGCTGATGTTCTTCGAACGAACGAGAAGCCCGACAGAATTGCCTTGACTGAATAAGGCAGGAATTGCCCGAGGGAGAGAGGCCGCTTTATATCACATCAGCGCGACTTTCATTCTTACTCAGAGGGCCCTGAGCCCGCTGGTCAAAAGAATAATTTTGTCATCCGTCCTAATGGCAACACGGGCAGGGGAATTCCTTCTCCCAACTACGTCTTTCCACCTTCTTTTCCACGTTGTAAGACACACAGCCCACGCGTGGCATGGCCACTGTTTGGGAGCGCGGACGGGCGCACGATAGATAATATTATTTGCGCAGTTGATTCCGTGAAGAAAGTTCAAGAAATGGCACCAACCCTGAGATCTTTCGTTCGGCGATCTCTTCCCGATACGCGGTGATCCGGCAGTCGCTTGGTTCGACCGCTCGAACGCGGCTCCCACTCCTGGACTTTATAAGTCCCAAAGAATAACTTCCACGTCTCCCTCGTCCGTCGATCCCAACTTCCAGAACCAATCCGAAATAGTATGGCCGACAACCTATCTTAGCGCGTCCCTCCATTCGGTTCCAAGTCTGAGCCTGGCTGACCCTCTCTCTTCGTCCCCCAGCTCGTCCTCAGGCCAATATCTTCCGCCGTACTACTCGTCTTCACAGTCTCCGGCGACCAGCAATGGTCTTGATCTCCCGGCCTCCCTCTCCAGGGTTGCAGACACGACGCAACGCAGAAGACCGAAATACACTCGCAGCAAGACGGGCTGCATGACTTGCCGTCAAAAGAAAATCAAGGCTCGTCTAAGTCCGTCGTGCACGGCTGTTCTTTGTGCTCATACCAACTGTTCAGTGTGACGAGAATAAACCTAAATGCCACCGTTGCGCGCATGGACAACGAGACGTAGGTCTTTTGTCCTAGGACACCCTTCCCGCAGGTCTCATGCTACTTAGTGCACCTGGCCCGTGGGGGTCGAGCCACGAAAAAGGGCTCCCCCCAAAAGAGTGGACTCAATCCATATGGATACTACTGACGTCCGGCCGTCGACGGCCAGTTCTTCGGGCCTTTCTGAGAGCTCAACGCCGCCGACGAGACACCACACACCTCCAAAACGCGAGTTAACGGAACTCGATTTGCCTCCTCTGACGCTGCGGAGACACAGGTAATAAGTGGTGTCTTCGACTTCCACGCCTTGTTGTGGCTGACGTATGTTAGTGACCTTCATGGCCAGGGCCACCACACTCATGGTCATTCAATGACTTCTTTGATGGACCCTGGGCACCGGTCCAGGTGCGTGGCGTATCATTTGTTTCCTCACGTTGACACTCACACGGAGCAGTCTTCCTCTTGGCTCCGGCTCCCATTTTCAACCCCCTTCTTCACAACATTCAACGCTGTCCGTGATACCTGAGCTGTCGAATTCGTACCTCCCGTTACCGCCTGTGGATCAACTTTATACCCCCGCACCTCAGCAGCAATATCCTTCACCTGCGTCTCTGGGAGTCCCTCGCGTAACTCAAACGTCCGGTTCCGGCTATAGATACTATGAGAATGTTCAGCAGTCTGTGTCCAATTGGATTCCTCAAGGACCACCGCAATTAGAGCCTATGGATCCCTACGTAAGGTCCCTTTTTCCTATGGTGACCTCGGGTTCTGCTAAGCCTCTGCCCCTCGCTAAGTTTTCTCACACACAAGACCGGTTTTCTGCGGGAACATCATCCTCCGATACCCAGCCCAATAGATACCACTAATTTCAGTAGTTCGATGTTTACATTGTCGTGCACATCTTGAACAATTCGTATCATTTTGCTGTGCTCTCAGACTTTACACCATTATCCTACCATATTGCATACATCCTTCGTATTGTGTACTTTCCGCACTATTGTATACAGTTTTTAAAATATAGGGCTGTTGTTCATCGTGATTAACTGCACTATGCACAGGGGGAGGGAGCACTACTTGAGACTTCTGAGACGGGGGGTGGTAACGCAACACCTGATGAGCGTGCACCAAAGAAAGACCAAGGTTCCCCCAACTTTGGCTCCGCTGCCAAATTCTGCTTTCGGAGGGTTGAGCTGCACTGCACGACTCTTAAAACAGGTAGCCATCAAACGGATGTAGCGTGCACGATCCCCCGAGGTTTCGGTAAATGAACAATAGGGCTCGAGGCTTCCCATGCGTCAAATAGGTGTATGTAAAAAGAGTTGTCGGCGGTCCAGACGAATGAAACCGTCATTAGACGCAGGCGCCACGAGCACGAGGCTTCCTCAGGTTAGAGAGTCCAGGAATGCACGGCACCTTCTGTGCGCCCGTCTTTTTTTTTTTGATGTTCTCCGTAAGGCTCAGCGCGATTCCGTATGACACATCGAATTGCCGCCGCACATCGGAGGCGGAAGGGGTGGGGCGGCGCAACGCGATCGCGCCGCCCCAGCGCTTTAGGACTGGTCACCAACACGTAGCACCAAACAGCGTGCTCCGTGGATCTAGCAACTTTGTTTGTGCTTCTCCGTGTGGTTCTTGTACGGACCATATCGGTGATTGACTAAGGAATGGAACCAGGGTGTTGTATCTTGTTCAGAACAAAAAAAAAAAATAGAAAAAAATAACACCGGGTGGTCTGAGCCGTGGCGCCCGAGGATTCGCTCAAGCCTGTTTCGTTTTGCATGTCGCTCATCGACGCAGTATGGGTCACCACGCCTTCCTGACGCAGAAATAGTCACAGCACGAGACACAGCACTCTGATTCGGCGTGGATGTCGCATGTCGGGGGGCTCCACTTGTGTCATCGAAAAGAGCCCAGGGGCATTCAAATTCTATGCCCGAACGCCCGTGATTGTTTACCAGCCATAGAAGGAGTATACATGTTGATACCTCACGCCATCAAGTCCATTATTTGTCGCACAATTTCCACCTCCGATTGCATTCGAACCCTAGACGCATTGCAAAACGTAATGCTTCGTGCTTGAAGGACAGTCCTGGCGCCATACCGTCGTCGCTGCCCATGCTTCGTGCCCGTGCGGAACAAGTATACGCAACGTGTAGTCGTGACGCATGGCGTCTGATTTATTTATTTTTTTCAACAGGAACGTGGAAGGACGACCCCAATCTTGTAATGCGTGTTTTTATAAGGTAAAATGTGCGGACACGTGGGGTAGAAAGTACAACAGGGGCAGCGTTTCCTCGGCAATAAGCGTTTAGACGCTTTCGAATAAGAGATAGTCGGTTCCGTGATCAGACCCACGGTCGGTTCGAATTATCTGTTCGAGGTCAATGCCTCGTTTGTTCCAGAATGATGTGTGTGTAAAGCGGGGATCTTTCATCTGAACAGTGGAGATCTTCCGTAGCAGAGCCGTCAGTGTTTGGTGAGGCTGCATGTATGGGGTCATGTGTAGAAATTTTCCGGCTGTGTGATCGGGGGATGAGGTAATTCGAGTGGTCGATCGCTGTATGCGCTGCAGCGGCCCCAGTCTAATCATCGTGAACAACATTGAGGAGAACTCGAGGGGCTCTGGAAGTGTAGGCTGTGACGGCCCGAGACAGATGTTAAGCGAAAGCCATAAGCCGGCGGCACTTGACCCTGCATGAGAACTATTAAATCAAACTAGGTTTACCGAAGATGAACGACTAACAAGGCTGCAGTGCGCGGCTGCACCGCGCAGGAACTTGGCGCCTGCACAGGTGGCAGGCCCCGGGAACCAGATTTGATCAGTATTCGATTGACACGGACGGCGTTCAAGGCGCACGCGACTTGGGTTCGTAGAGTTCAAAATGAAGGCGATCTTGAATGGTTGCATGCACGATAACATGCGTGATGGATGCAGCAAAGGACGGGACGATCTTTCCCAAGAAAGTACTTACGAGACGAAGATGGGTAAGTCAAGATCATAAATAGGTTGTTCAACGTTCATTCGCCACGCGAGAATGATAAACGAGAAATGTTCACAGTGCCTTTGATTTGATTGACGAGAGGTGTCCGATTACGTAACTGTTTTTTTTGTTTGGGACCAGTCACGTGGAATGACGCCAAGTCGTCGGTTAGGTTGTTAGTGGCATGGCCGTCCGTGTCCCGTCTTGTCAGTCCTTTGTCTCTTCTGCTCTGCTATCGTATCGTACCAATCTCCCTTGACCGCCGACAGATACCTGCTCTCTGAACCGTGCGTACTACTAGTCCCGATCAATCCCTGCAGCCGTGTTGATACAGCCATTACAGCTGTCCTGTACGCGCCCTCACGAGAGTGATGTCTCCAAGACCCACCGAAGACGAAGCTGTTGCTTCACATGTGGAGGACTCACCGGACATCAAATTACCCTATTTCGCTACTGTAAGTTTTCTCCAAGTGAACTTTCCTTTCATGTGGCCTTACACGACAGGAAGACGCCAAATTTTTGGTCATCTGACCACCCGACCTTTCGGTTCGGCGTGCTGGACGAGAAAGGGCCCAGACGGACGATGGAAGATGCGCATTCTTACGTGTTTGATTATGATGGAGTGCACGGACAAGGTTTCTTTGCCGTCTTTGACGGACATGCTGGCAGGGAGGCAGCTGACTGGTGTGGTAAGAATTTCCATGAGGTGAGTCCTGAACTATCGCATCCCACGATATCGGTCATGTCATGTCTCGTTCTAGTACATGCTCTCGACCCTTCAGGCCAATCCCGATGCCACTGTACCCGACGTGTACAATCAGACATTCCACAAAGTAGACAAAAGTCTATCAAAAATTTCGGAGGACTCTCAAGGCAGGATACATTCCGGTTGCACTGCCGTCACCGCCTTTCTTCGCATCGAAGATGCTGGCGGGCGCCAATCCTTCCTCAACGCTTCGCCTGACCCGCTCTCAGCCGCCACTTCTGCCAAGGACGTTCAGGACGCTGTAACCGATGACTCGAGAAGTGCGAACGGTGATGCTGCCGATGATCAAACCGAGACGTCATCGCAAGGCCGACCCAAGAATGCCGTGAAGCGGTTCAGTCAATCCAATCGGTCGCCGTTATCTACACCACGTTCACTATCGCCTAGCACCAGCTCTCTCGAAAGGGCTTCGCAAAGTAGAGCCTCCACTTCTCCCCAGCAGCTCCCTGCTGGCCCTCCCCTCCGCCGTGTTCTTTATGTTGCAAATGCTGGGGACGCCCGTGGCGTTTTGTGTCGTAAAGGACGTGCCTTAAGACTAACGTACGACCACAAAGGCACGGACAAACAGGAGGCAAAGCGAATCATGGACTCGGGAGGTTTCGTAATGAGCGGGCGAGTCAATGGGGTGCTGGCCGTTACGCGAAGCTTAGGGGACTCTTCCATGAAGGAGTTTGTCGTTGGCGCACCTTACACCACGGAGACGGAGTTGACTGAGGACGATGAGATATTAATATTGGCCTGCGATGGGGTAAGTTACCACTCTTTCAATAGCCAATGTGTCGTTTCTGATCAAATGTGTTTTACACAGTTATGGGACGTTTTGGATGATCAGGCAGCGTGTGAACTCGTACGAGCCACCGCCGATCCTCAGGAAGCGGCGAAAACATTGGTTCAGGAGGCAACACACCGATACACGAATGACAACATAACGGTCATGGTGATAAGGCTCAAGGATGTGCCTTCCGAACTCCAGCCTATTACTGGAGCATGATAGATTCGACTTGTAATTTGGCTGTTGTTTTGTTTTGCGGCATGGACTTTTGGTGGTCTTCCCTGCATGACTTGGTATTGAACCGGGAGTCGTGCTACTTGATACGATTCAAGGATATTTAATATTCAGTTGTACAACAGCTACGTACTTTGTAAGTTACTCATGAATCGAAGCAACGTTGGCACAATGTAGAAGCGTGGGAGTTGAGAGCGGAGGTTCCTGCTTTGGTAGGTCTATTGCGGCAAAGGGTGTCGGGCACACTGTTCAGTCTAAAATAAAATACGTTGTAAGTGAGGACGACAGCCTCCATTCTTTCCAACTCCAACATGGCTCACCGCGATCAATGGGGCGCCCAGCCCGTTTATGTTTCAGAGCCACAGCCGATGCAGGCGTACAAAGCGGGGACGCCGTACGATGGAGACAGATTCAGGCCCAAGACGAGAATAAAGGATCCCATTTTCCTCATCATCTTCCTTGCTCAGGTACGATTCGTCTCCTTATACGCGAGCGCACGATCGATACGACGCCGCTGGCCGTCTACCATTAGTTTGCAGGATTCTGCGTCGTGTCGGCGTTGGCCCTTTCGACTTGGATATCCCAAGGTGGACTAGGGGGTGGTCTCGGGCGCGATAGTACCGGGACGTCCGTGACGTTAGACAGGTACGCGACAGTCCGGATCAAATGGGATTTGGGACTAATGACCTTGATTTCAGACATACTGCGTATCTCCTCCTTTTTGTCGCTGCAGCAGCCCTACTCCTTTCTACGTCGTATCTCATTATCGCGCGGACGTTTACGACGCTTATCGTGCACATCTCTGTTATCCTCTCGATCTTGCTCAATGTGTGCGTCTCATCGTCGGTGTTGTGACGTGATTGTCTCTCATGAAATAACAGGGGGATATGCATATACTATTATATCGTGAAGTATTGGTGTGAGTTTTGATGTCGTTTGCATCTATTCCTACTTTTTATGCGCTCCCCAGCTGGAGCAATCATTTTCACTGTCATTGCCCTCTTGTCGATCCTATCATATGCGGGATTTCGGTCCCGTATCCCACTGGCATCTCTACTCTTACAAGTTGTCATGGATATCTCGAAGCATCATAAGTCTGTTTACTTTGTGGCTTTCTCAACATTGTTGCTCCAAGCTTGTTTGAGCGTGTAAGTCGCAACCATACTTGCCTTTGTGTACACACGCATTAACAGTACCTTCCCAGGTGGTACTCGTTCACTGTCATTGCTACGTATGTCTCTTGAATTGACCGTGAACGCGAAGTGCTGATCGACCCTGCAGTTACGCCAAGTGGACGCCTGGGAATCCGGGTAAGCCGCGGTGGTCGTAGAAGCAACTCTCTAGCTGACAAACAGCAGCTTGCAGTGGGAGCACATCGTGTTCTTCCAGTACAGTCGCAGGTCTGATATTCTTTGAGACCTTCTCCTACATCTGGACATCGATGGTGATCAGCAACGTCTCCCTCACCACATTGGCGGGAGGGCCGTTTGGAAGCGCGTTTGTTCTCCCATGACGTTGTGAGCTCGAACTGAATCTATTTCCAGGTTGGTACTATTTCGGCCCTCGAGAAGCAGGCTTGATGCCCAAGTACCCAACTTTGAGCTCATTCTGGAGGGCCTCCACACTGTCCCTCGGGTCTGTTGCTTTCGGGTCCCTTATAGTAACCGTCCTTGAGACCGTCCGGCTCCTTCTGAACGTCGCTAGGAACAATGCTAACGCTGAAGGGCATCGTGAGTCAAAGGCGCACTGGCGATTCGCTCGCAATGACCTTTGCATGTGATTATAGCCGTAGAGGCCTGTCTCGCTTGCTGCGCTGAGTGCTTTGTCGGTTGTATCGAGGGCATGGTCCAATACTTCAACAGGTAAGAAGGTAATCCGTAATGTTACAGCGTGTTTTGTTCACAGGAGGAAATGTTGTAGGTATGCATATATCGAGATAGGTAGGTTATGCGACACGACAAAGTTCTAAGCGAAAACTAATCATCTCAGCTTTGTATGGGAAGCCATATATCCGTGCTGCCAAAGACACATGGAATCTATTCCAGGATAGGGGTGAGCAAGCCTGCAGACCGTCGTTCGTACCGATTACTCAATTTATCTCCCACCTGCAGGTATCGATGCACTTGTCAACGATTCGCTCGTCAGCATTAGTGAGTCGAGCCAGTTTCTGGATCCATGATCCGAGATTGACCCTTGGGAAGCTTTGACGTGGGGTGCTTATGCCGTCGGCATGTTGTGCTCGTTGTTCGGCTTCTTGTACTTGCGGTGTGAGTGTTTTCACCCAAACTTACTGTCAAACACTCATCCTCATGTGAATATCCTGTCAGACACATATCCGTCATATAACGATCTTGGTCAATACACGGCCCCCGTCGTGCTGTTCTCCTTTATCATCGGTGCCCAGATGCGTGAGTAAACATGCATTGTATTGGCAATACTCATTTGACAACGCTGGGACCATGCTTTTGCCGCAGAGCTGACACTGGCGGCTGCCATTGAAGCAGGCGTTTCAACCATGTATGTCTTTTTATCGCGGCTCGATCGCATGCTTTGTTCGCTAATGAACTTCCCTTGAATAAGATTTGTGGGCCTTGGCGAAGATCCGGGTATTTTGGCAATTCGGGCTCCGGAACTGTTTGGAGTACGCTCCCACTTGCCTTGCGGATACCCTTGCTGACTTTCCACGGGCATAGATGATCGCCAATACATACCCGCGTGTAGTTCAAGGGGTCCCCAGAGTTTGAGGGTGCCCTAACATCGAGCACGACACGCCTTGATTTCATGCGCAAGGCAGGAGGGTGGTGTTGTGACAGTTGTGGTCGAGCGCTCCGTTCAAATGACAGTATCTTGGGGATGATGGGATTTATTGTTGCCGATATGAAGTATTACGGGACTCTACTGTTGAAGCCTGCTGGCCGGTAACGATCTGTGTTTCGGTGGTGCAGGTGCAGCGCTGCGATTGGGAGCTTTAAATATTTGAAAGAAAGCAGAAGGCGACGAGTAACGCTCAAAATAAGATCGTTGCCGTTACCAAGTTGTGATCGAAACGGTCGTTGTTGTGTTTGAAATAACCCCATTTCAGGGTTAACGTCATCGATCGTAAGTTAGCGACGACGGCCAGCAAAAGGGGGGTGACCATCATCCTCGAGAGTGTTGACCACAATGAGGAAAACCTCTTACGTCGTCACATTCCTTCTCGTCTTGGTGAGCTTGGCCCTCGTGAGTCGTTTCATCCCTCTCTTTGTGTCCTATCGGTGAAAACGGCCCCTCCGATCACAGGACTTCCTTGCCATCACCCGCACCGACTGGTAACCCTTTCTCCTTTGTTGTCCCGAGCCACCTCCCAAAGCGTCATTACCAGGCTAACAGACCCCGGGCGCGAGTTCCTGTACAGCCGGACCGTCGTCCATTTCGGCCTCCAGAAGCGCTGCGAGCGCCAAGTGGTGCGGGTGCCCGACCCGTCCGGCGACTGGCAGGAGGTCTTCACCGCGTTCAAGTGCCGCGACTTTCCCAAGAGCGTCAGCGACCGCTGCGGGGAGGAGAACAGGCTCTTTTGCGCCGAGTGGACGAGCGCGGGGTACGCGGCCCAGTTGGCCGTCGGCTTTGGCGTCATGGCGCTCTTTGCGCTCCTCATCGGCGTCAGCACCCACTCGAGGCGGAGGCGGGTTTGGAAGGCCGTCGCCGGGCTCGTGACGCTCAACGGTGCGTGTGGCCTCTCTCTCTCTCTACTTTTCGTCGTCGGGCAGCTCTGATGGTCCCACCCCCCAGCCCTCTTTTCCATGATCCCGTTCATCATCGTGACCGATTTGTTCCGAATCTCTCTATTCCCCGATTTTGCTTACACGCGATTTGGTACGAGGCTGTCACGTCTACTTATCCTTTACTCAAATTTTTTTTTTCTTTTTACAGGCCCAGCGTGGTACATCAACTTGTTGTCGTGGGCGTTCAGCTTTCTCATCGTATTTGGTGTCATCTGGGCTGGCAATGCGGCCGATAAGGGTCACAGGTGGGCTGCTGGCAACCGTCCTTATACCCGCATCGCGGATCACGAATAAATGTAATTCACTATAACATTTCCTTCTTTATGCTTGTGGCCGCTTTGCGATCTCTTAGGATTCGCAGACTGTTGTATTAGTTCGTACCTATAGATCATTCACGTGTACATGTTGTCTCTACCGTTACGGGTCCTCTGATGGATAGTCAAATTGCTCATATAACCGCAACGTCTCGTTCCAATCTCGCTTTCGACGTCGTCTCACAGAAAAATAGTTGGCCTTGCTTGCCCAGCGGCCAACCACTCGGCCCTTGTCCTTCCCCCCGTACCCCACAAAGTACCTCTCGGGGTCGGCTGGAAGCCCGAGCCCGTGCACTGCAAGTCGCATCACGCGATGATGCAGATCCGCACGCGTGGCACGCAAGCGCGCGAGAGTCGCAGTGTCGACGCGTAAAAGTCGTCCCAGGGCCACGAACGCGCGTGCCGCAGACACGGCGTCTTCGAACCACCGAAGCGACATCCACATGAGCAGGGGTACCGCCACCGACGTCACGGGAAGGATGGGGAAAGTGAGGAGCACCGCGGTGGCGTAGACGCACAGGCCGGAAACGAGCCCGTAGACGAGCTTGTACTGCGCGATCTCGTCCCAGGTGTCCCAGACGGGCCCGGTCTTCTTGAAGTTGTGCACGGCGTAAAAAGTCGTGGCGGCCACGGGGAGCCAGAGGGCCAGCCCGCCCAGTGAGATGGAGAGCAGAAAGGAAGCCCAGGAAAGGCGCAGCGCCATGCGATAGACGATCACCGGACGCGAGAGCGGACGACGGATGCGGTCGTCTCTAATCCGCAACCGGTGTAATTCTGACTGGTACGCCTGTCGTCGGGAGTCGTCGTTTAAGAAGAAAAAAAAAATTGCGTCGAAGTGATGGCGAGACGACGACTTACTTGTAGATCCTCCTTGAGCTTAACGACACCCTCGTCCTCTAACGGAGCGTTGACTTCCGAGTCAGCCGAGCCCGTGCTGGAGGTGGAGGTACTAGGATCGGGGAGGAGGTGGCCCGCCTTGAAAACGTCTAGGAACGTTCTCGTGACGCGAACATAGTCGCCGAGGCTCATGGCGGTGCCCATAGGGGCGTATATCGGCGTCGCCATTTTCGCTGCCCTTATCAGACCCCAAGAAGGGGCGTCGAATGTTCCAGTGGCTATCTGTCGGTGCATCTGGTTCGTAATGAGTCGAATGTGGTCGAAATTCACGGGCTCTAACAACTCCGGATTGTCCTAAATCATCCGGGGGGGTTCAAAGCGATGAAAAGAAGTACCGGCACGACTGGCGCACCTTCGGACGGAAGGTGAGCGGAGGGTGGAACGTGACCAACACGTCCGAACGAAAATGTTGACGATGCCTCAGGCGTCACATCAAGACGGATAGAAAAACTGTTCTCGATCGACGGCACTCACATGTATGTGATGGAACACGTGAGAATGGAAATCTCAAAGTCGTCGTTGTTGCGGTTGCGAGAGAGCATGGCAGACACAATGCGCGCAACTGTGCAGACGTGAGACATATAGACCCGCGGTCAATTGGGCGCGCGTACCTCCTGTCTTGAGAGGAGCTATAGTAGGGTGATACCTGCTCGCACCCTCCGGGAACAGACACACGGCACCGCCCATCTCCAAGGTCTGCAACTAGTGAGGAAGATCTCGCCATGGCTTACGAGAGCTCGTACTTCTGTCAACTTTGCCAGGGCCGGCTCATTATTAATCATGCCCTCGGCGAAATCTTTGCGTCTTTGGATAGGCACAGTCCCAGCGGCTTCAATGAGCCAGCTCGTAAATGTCTTCTTGCCAAACTGGGTTGATTTGGCTGTGAGATGTAGCATATTACGTATCTTTGTGAGCGCTGTTTGAGAGGCAAAGAACCAGGTTGAATAGGCCCCAGTGGACGTACTTGTGAGGGAATCGAAGTGACAAGGATTCTAAAGAAGGTTTGTTGAGAACGGGGGACGGAGAGGTGATAGGGGTGGCATACAAGGCATCGGTCAACGAGTTGGTATGGTTGGCACAGACGATGCTGGGTTAAGTTGTGTTGGCCAAAGTACGAGACACGTAGGCATGTCTGTGTGTGCCCACCAAGGTCGTCCCGTCCGAGGAATGTTTTCCACGCCTTCGACGACAATTGTGCCATAGAATATCTTAAGCACAAACCTGAATAATATTCTGACGAGACAGGGGTAAACATGTAGTGTGTGCAGCCAGCAGAACAGAGGTGGAATTACCGTATAAGAAAGTACGACCAAGGCACAGGTCTCTTGGGAGGCATGTAGTAAAGTAGTGGAAGTGGACAAGGGTCCTTAGATAATTACATCGGAAGCATTATTATAAGCAGAACCTGCTGCGTCGCTACGACGGGTGACTTCCACGGCGCCGCCGGGATGAACGTTCGTGAATAATTGACGCCCACATACCACTCTCTCGTGGTTCTGATTATGTCATCAATCACTTTTCAAGTTAATCCACAATGTCTGACTTAGATTTGGCCTTGTCAAAAATTCGTCCGCACACGACCTCTTCCCTCGAACATCAAAAAACACCCGCAAACTTGTTATGTGCTCTCGAAGCTACTCTCGATGACCGGAAAACTGAGAGATCCTCAACTGCCTACTTCGCGGCTTTGCTCACCACCTTAGATGGTACTTTACAAAAGGATGCGCCCTCTGGGTTGGCCTTTGGCGATGGTGATATCCTCCCCGCAGAGCTCTATCTTCTCTCTTTGGTCGCGCCATTTGTTCCCCCACCGGTCATTCGCGGGAATTTAAACACAATTCTATCCCTCACATCACCTCTTTTCCCGTCCCTGGTCACCCACGCCCCGCCATTGCGGTCGCAGATAGGATTGTACGGCCCGGTTATCAGAGCCCTCGACCGATCCCAGCTAGAGGTTCAGGGTGTCAGACAGTCTTTCGCTTCCATTCTCCAACTCTGTCTCGACCATCGACCCAAAGTACGCAAACGAGCGGGAGAGGCAATCAAAGAGATCTTGTCCTCTCCGCCAACCCCATTGATGCGGCACCCCTACGGTGACAGGGTTGCGGAGTGGGTCAAATCGACGTTGGCCGATGTGTCCGCGAATGCCGTTTCGAGATCAAAACGCAGTGCTTCCAACATGGAGGCGGCAGAGATCGCACTACATCTCCTTTCGGTTTTGCGTCCAGTGATTCTGAGACTTCCACCATCCGTGAGTGGTGATCTATGCTTGTTCTTCCTTATAACCTTGTTTTTCCAGTCCCTCTCTGCGATCGTCACCCTTCTGTTGTCACTACCTCGTCTAGGAAATTCCTTTCTTTCACAAAGCGCGTACTCGATCTTGTCCGACCTTCTCTCTGCTCCTACGAAAGACGACGATTTTAATGTTGCCTCGGAGATACCTCAGGTCCTGAAAGCCGTCCTTTCTTCGCCTCCACCTAAATCTGACGCAGCCATTGCACCTGCTTGGCTGGGTCTCCTCGGAAACGCTTTACTTGCTTACAAGGACGCTAATCCCCAGGCATCTGCTGGCGAATTAGGGAAAGTGTGGAAGGCCGTTTGGGCATTTTTAGAGTCATCCGATGCAACAATCAGGAAAGCCTCTTGCCAATCTCTCTCACTCTTGGCGCAATGCTTCACGCCTGAATTTATAGCGCCTGCCATGCGGGAACTCGGCGAATCCGAACCTGCATCTGCCCTTGGAAAAATCGTCTTGCAGACCGAGAAGGCATTTGAGTCGCTAGCTTTCGCCCGCTCCATGTCGGAACTTCTATTCGCAGTTTCGGCGCTCGTTTCGAACCTTCGTTACCGCGAGGAGCCAGCAGGACCGACAGCAGCGGAGGCCCTGTTGCTCCCATTGGTACAGAAGATTGGGAATATCAGAACGGAGAAAAACTTTGAACACAAGGAAGCAGCTGATGTGGTCCTCAGTCAGGCCATGGCAACCATGGGGCCTGCAGTGTTGTTGAATGCACTTCCCCTCAACTTGGAGCCCCCAGATCGGTCAGTTTACTTGTAACTTTTGACCTATTGCTCATATACTGGCAGACAAGCTGGTCGTGAGCCCCGTGCATTCCTCTTGCCCTTGTTAGCACAACCACAACCCTCCCCACTCGGCCACTTCGTGTCCTATTTTGTTCCTCTCTCCGAGCGCATGTTCAATTATCAACAGAAGGCCGAGTCCGAAAACCGTCAATCCGAGGGGAAGGTGTGGACCGTTCTAATCGCTCAGGTCTGGGCAGGGCTGCCTGGCTATTGTTGGTCAAAGGCGGATACGCGAGAAGTAAGCAAAGCCCCATTTTCTCAGACTATTTTGCTGATCGTCTGTCCGTGCTTTCATTCACTATAAAGGCCCTAAGTGCGACGTTCTCGCAAATGCTTTCACAAATATTATACACGCAGGTGGAATTGCGGTCCTTCGTGTTGAAGGCGTTGAAGGTCCTTGTAGAGTCCAATGTGGCGATTGCATCGCAAGATCAAGACCTTTTGGAGAAACTTCCAGCGGCTGTCCGCGCTGACACCATTTCTCAAGAACAGGCAGTGAAGAATGTCGGTTTTCTGCGCGATCAGGCGGAGAGCTGGCTTGCAGTCTTGTTTAATGTTTTCGGAAGTGTTGATCGAGAGGCTCGGGGTATGGTCGGGGAGGTTATCGCTGCCTGGTTGGGCATTGCAGGGGACTCTGTACGTTCCCCTCTTTTCTCGGCTCCCTTGTAGACTAATCATGCTAGTAGGCCATCGCCCAAGCGTATCGCAAAGTCTTCGAACTCTTCACCCAGAACCTGAAAAAATCTCAACATGACCGCAGTTCAACCGACACTAGCAGCGTTGTTGCAATGACCCAGGATATCCTCATTCTCATTCTGCCCTATCTCTCAACCCAGGACGCGTCCGGGCTGCTTGATGTGATCCTTTCCAAGGAGGTGCTTACCAACCCAGACAACGGGGTACAAAAACGTGGCTACAAGATCCTTGCGAGATTAGTCGAGGATGGCAAAGTGAGCTTGGATGTGGGACCTATGATCAATCGGTTGGACGAATTGTCGGATGGTCTCTCCCCCGCTGCGAAGAAGGTACACTTCAGGAATCTACGTGATCTGGCATGTAACAGACGATGGCCTAATCCACTCCACAGGATCGGTTTCAACTGTATGCGAACCTGTTGCCCTCAATCCCCCCTTCAGCTTTGCACATCATCCCATCGCTAATTCCTGAGGCTGTCCTCGGCACAAAAGAGCCTTCTGAAAAGGCTCGTGGTGCTGCATTCGAGCTCATCGTCGCAATGGGCAAGAAGATGGCCGAAGGCGGCGTCGTAAAACGTGACTTGGTTGACGGAATGGACGACGATGGCGCGGGCGAAGGTAAGGGCCTCTTCACGATCACAGACGTTTAGGGTTAAACGGGGGGAACAGCCAAGGCAACCATAGAAGAATACATCACTATGATTGCGGCTGGCCTAGCCGGCGCGACACCTCACATGATCAGCGCAACTGTCACTGCCATCTCAAGACTCGTCTTTGAGTTCAAAGGTACCATGAGCCAAAGCATAGGTTTGCAGTATTACTGATAATTGCCCTACTCGGTGGCAGACCTTATCCCCAAAAACATGCTCAACGAGATCTTTTCCACGCTTCTTGTCTTCCTTTCCTCGACAAACCGTGAAATTGTCAGGTCGACACTAGGCTTTATCAAGTTGGCGGTTCATACGCTTCCGGAAGATCTGCTACGGCCACAGCTGCCTCGGCTGGTACCTGCTCTTCTTGGCTGGGCTCATGACCACAAAAACCATTTCAAGACGAAAGTCCGGCACATCTTCGAGCGCATGATGCGGCGTTTCGGGTTTCAAGACGTACATTCGTGCACCAACGGAGAGGATGCAGCAAAGGTCCTCGTCAATATAAAAAAGCGCAAAGATCGCGCGAAAAGAAAAAGGGCACTTACTGGTGGCGACGTTGGCGACGAAGTCAGTGCTATGTTGTTATCTTCCGGGTGAGTCGTTAATCAATTCCTTCCAGGGGCCGTCAAAGAGGCCTACTACGGGCAATGCATTCGAAGATGTATTGTACGCCAGTGAGAGCGAACTTGATGATAGCGACGAGGACGATGAGGAAGTCGTCACTCCAGCAGCTGGGAGGCGCAAGGGTGGGGACTTCGCCACCCGCCTACGACTCGACGACGACGAACCTATGGATCTACTCTCAGGAGCGGCGTCTCGCGTCACGAGTGAGAACACCCCCCTTTGCATTTCGCCGCGAACGGACTCACGAATCTCCCCTGTAGGTGCAAAAGGTAGCCGTCGGTCCAAAAACCGACAAGATATCGACCGCTTCAAGAAGGACGAAGAGACGGGCAAGATGATCATCGAGGAGTCTGACACAGATGTTGGCGGCGTACCCGAGTCGGACGTCGCTGGCACTGCATACCGAGAGGCTCTCACGTCTGCGGATGGCTTCACACGGGGACCAGGCGGCCGTATCAAATTCAACAAAGATACGAAGAAGCGGCGGCGCGAGAATGCGGTCGAAGATGATGATGTCGAGATGGGCGAGGCGGAACCCATAAGACCAGGCAAGAAGAGGAGTGGGGTTAAGCTTGGCCACGAATTCAGGGCAAAGGTACGGATTTTAAAAATAGTGCAACTTTCTTCGAAAAACCCTCATGACCCCTCACGTACATAGAAGGCTGGCGGAGATCTCAAGAAAAAAGGCGGGCTTGACCCATACGCATACGTATCGCTGAAACAGGCGGCAAAAAAAAGCAACCGACGAAGTCACCTTGGCGTGGCGGGAAAGCGGTGACGCCACTTCCAGATCCCGTTTCACAAACTCATATGTGGGTGGAGGTCGCGTAGATAAGTTAGGAAGGGAAGACTGCAGTCATACTTACTGATGGATTTGGACTTGCCACAAATTACAACTGAGATGACACCACGCGTCCAAGTCTTGTATTTTTCTCTACGTGGCACACAAGACGAATACAACAATGTTACAAAAACCCGGACCCCCTCCCGTTTCCATTTCTCACTCGGAAATTTTTTATATTAGTCATCCATACAAGGTCTGGTCGTGCGGGGTGCCGAAAAGGCCTTGCTGCCAGCTGAACGGTTGCTTCCACTGTTGCACCTCCAGAGAAAGTATTTTGGCCACGACCGCCGCCATGAGCGATGCGTCGGACCTGTTATCGCCCTCGAGGACGAATTGGAGGAGCGCGCCCGTCGGGACGTCCCAAGCCGCGGGGAGACTGGACAGGATCCGTCGCGTGAGGCCGCCGCCGGGGATGAAAGGGATCGGCTCTTCGTCTTTTTGAGGGGCGCTGCCCGGCGGGTGCTGCGCG
>QLOZ01001149.1:0-27513 GCA_003314065.1 Lactarius sp. MG50
GCTCAGATTGCTGCTCGTCACGTGCCGTGACTCCGCAATACTCCGAAGATCTCAGCTTATCTTATCGTGTCGTCAGGACCGCCGCAAGCATCCTGCTCAGGATCCCGTGCTCCTAGCTCTCGCACGTGATCACTCTTGACGTCTTCCTTGAAGGCTTAAGTCGCACAAGTCGTGCCAGAAGGCCCCTCGAGCCTTAACAGTCGAGTAATTGTATAATGTCAATCAGCAATTGATCTTTTTCTTCCTCAATAGCACGTATGATGCTATTCAAGCAGAATTCGAAGAACCTTGCTTGTTCTTCGGTATTTGCGTTTCGGATCAAAGTGACCACTCCGTGTATGAGTGCTCGCTTTCGCTCAATTCTTCGGCTCGCGGTGTCTCGCAGCCTTTGTACTTGGCTTGCGAGGAGGATCGAGTAGCTTAGTCTGGGTTCCGCCACAATGGCTTGTGAAGCTTCGACTTGTGTTAAGGCTCAGCTGGGCCTTGAGTCTGGATGAGACTTTGAGTTTCAAGTGACGCTGACTAAGCTCGTACTGGATTGAAGTCCAAGTCGACTTGGTTACGCTTGCACGAAGTTTGAAGGAGATGAGATGAGACTTAGATAAGATCGAAAGATCCCAAGTCACACTAAGGAAGAGAGACAAAGGCGAATAGCTGTATTGGGTGAAGTCAAGTCGAAGCTTGGGCTTTGACTACCAAGCTTGACCGCTATTTAACTAGTCCGTTCTCGTAAGCAAAAAGTGTCATGAGACCCACCTTCGTCAGCAAGACGAAGTGGGTTGGTGGTTGGTAACGTAGTAGGTAATGTTGTACAGTAACGTGCAGTCCATGAGCCATGGGGAAAGTGGGGGAATGTGGAGTCCGATGTGACCCATCGTCACGTCACATCACGCCCCCACCCGTTCTGGCAGTGCCTCCGGGTAGGAAGGGGCACGCCTTGTGACGCAAGCGATGGGGGATGGAGCGTAGGTAAAACGTGACTGAAAATTTGACTCCCCTGGCCCAACGGCCCATGCATGACAAACAAGGAATTGACATCCAAATGACCGCACCATATTCACCATCACAAAACGGTGTTGCGGAACACATGAATCGTACTCTCATTGAACTTGCGCGCGCAATGTTAGCTGCAAACAAGCTACCAGAATTTCTTTGGGAACCTGCAGTAGTGCACGCAGCATTTATTCAAAATCGATCATTCACCAAAGCTGTACCCAACCACATGCCTTATCAACTATGGCATAATGTTAAACCGAACATTTCTCACCTTAGAGAGTTCGGCACACCTGTGTGGATATTGTTGCAAGGGCAAAAAGTACCTCACAAGATGCAGCCGAAATCACAGCGGCGTGCATATGTCAGTTACAACGAGGGATCAAAATCTATCAAATACTATAGTGCGGAAATGCGTAAAGTACTTACCACTCGAAACTTCCGTTTCCTCTCAACCCCTCCTAACACGTCTACTCCATCCCCACCTGAGGAATTCACTATACCACACGACCCTCTGCGTGAAGGGGAGAGACAACAGGACCAAGGGGAGTCCAGTAACACGTGTCAAGTTGAGGACAAAACTGCAGAGACCACGTGCGCAGGACAAAAGCGTAAACGAGACGAAGCCGAAGATACACAGAGTGAACCTCGAAGAACGCAAGGTATACGAAGAGATTACAAACATTTAGATGATCCTTTCTCTGACGAGGAAGAAACCGAGCTCAATTTGGCGGAACAACTAGTTCATGCCGCTGTTGTCACTGGAGACGAGCCCACTACCTTACAGGAGGCGAAGAATTCCCCTGAGTGGCCAGAATGGGAGAAAGCCATCAAAGCGGAACTAGACCAGCACCAGAAGATGGGTACCTGGGTCTTAGTCGACAAACCACCGGACGCTGTCCCGATAGCCAACAAGTGGGTATTCGTCAAAAAGAGAAATAAGCTGGGTGAAATCGTCAAATACAAAGCGCATTTAGTTGCCAAGGGTTATGCACAGAGACCAGGCCACGATTTCTTTGAGACCTACTCCCCCGTTGTCCGTATGGAGACAATCCGCGCCATATTGGCATTAGCTGTATCCAAGAATATGTTAATACAACAAATGGATGTCAAAGGTGCTTACCTTAACGGAATACTCGAGGAGTGTGTCTACATGCAACAACCCGAGGGATACGAAGACGGTACTGGCAAAGTATGCCTTCTCATCAAGTCCATTTACGGTCTGCGGCAAGCCGGAAGAGCATGGAATATTAAATTTGACGCAGGAGCCAAAAGGCATGGATATGCACAGCTACATTCCAACCCGTGTGTGTACATCCTACGCCTGGGAGCAGATCTTGCGATTATAACTGTCTGGGTCAACGATCTATTATTATTCGCGACGACAATCAAACTCATGGATCAAATGAAGTCAGACTTACGCGCAGAATGGGAAATGACTGATCTGGGCGAGCCGTCCAAGATCGTCGGTATCGAGATTACTCGAGACATCAATTCCATCACCATCTCGCAAAAATTATATGTCGAATCGATATTGAAGCATGAAGGATTGGAATGCGCAAATCCAGTTGGCATGCCGCTTGACCCGAATGTGACATTGGAACCGAATCCCGATGGCAGCGAGGGAAATCGCAGTAATTCTTATGCATGTCTATTGGGCGAATTACAATTCCTCGCAAACACAACGAGACCAGATATCTCCTACACAGTCAACCGCCTAGCATCCTACACAGCCAACCCAAGCCTTCAGCATGTGACCGCATTGAAACGAATCCTACGTTATTTATCCAGGACGCGCACGCATGCAATCATATACAAAACCCTACCTTATCAACCAAATATCTTCTACGGTTTTGTGGACACTGCATATGCAAACGCAGAATACAAATCCGTATCGGGTTACGTCTTTATGGCCGGTGGAGGCGCCATCACCTGGCGATCCAAGAGACAAAACATAATCGCACTCTCCTCCACAGAAGCCGAATATATTGCACTAGCTGAAGCCGGACGCAAAGCAGTATGGTTGAGGAATCTACATGCCGAATTGGGCTTTCCTCAAGAATTCCCCACAGTGATCAGAGGCGACAATAATGGAGCTATCGCATTGGCGCAGAACCCACAATTTCACAACCAGTCGAAGCACATTGATATTAGATATCACTGGCTACGCAACAAGGTGCAAAAAGGAGTGCTGCATATCGAGAGTTGCCAAGATCCAGAGCAGACCGCCGATATCCTGACCAAGGCGTTACCACGTCCCAAGCATAACCGTCACACAGCCGAGATGGGATTATCGTCAGTCTGAAGGGGAGTGTTGGGATACACCCGAGTAGACCGGCAGAGATAAGATAAGATAATATTCATATGTTATGTAACGCGTAGGATTGCTCTTAAGGAGCACGCCCTCATATAGGGGCGAATGGTATTCTCTGGTCCCGTCTCATCCCCGTATCCTCTGAATCATTAGAAAAAGTGTCAATGAAACAAGGCAACCAGATATGAAATGAAATAACGTATCCATGGGTGCAACTAACACACCCGATCATACCACCGTGTGCAGTCACGCTCCAGGCATGTCCGCATTCTCCTCCCACTGTGCAAGCTCGACCCAGGTGCACCCTCAGTGCCCCCCGGTTGCCCACGCCTCCCCGCTGTCCTCAGATTCCGCCAGATATCTGGTGTCACAGAAGAGATGGAGATGATCAGGAATGTCAGACTCGGAGACCCTGTAACCAGGGCCTGGGCTCGTGTATGGAGACGTGAAATGACAGGCCGTGATCCATTGCCTTTAGAAGTACCACCTCACCCATTTTGCGTGTTGCAACTTCCTTGAAGGAAGGAAACCGTTTGATATATTTGCCACTCAGGTTGACCAGGATCGCGCAAGTCCGCGTGGCCTGAAAATATATCATAGATTAGATAACTCCATAGGGAGTGATGAAAGACAATGAGAACCACACGCATTCCACACTCATTTGTACTGATACAGCGGTTTTCATTAGAAGTGGCCCTTGTTGCCATGATCATACTAGTGGACCTCCAAGATTTGACAGCAGGGATCATAGTTAAGTCAAAATGAAATTATTTGGATATTAGTTATCTTGCAAGATTTGGGGTTATCCTTGTGGGTTCTGAGTTATCATGATAGTTATCCTATTTGCCGCCTTCCAACTCCTCATCCGAGTCTTTTCCCCTCCACTGATCCCTTTGAGTGCCCCCCCTCCCACCGATGGGCCGCTGTCAATACAGCCACAACTAGTACCCCAACTTAGAGCACCACAGTCACCGCAATCAATATCACCATGATGACTATCGGGAGTCAGTGAGTGTTGACTCAAACGGTTGCAATTCTTGCGAAGCACACATCGCCAAACTGGTGGAGTTTCAAGCAGGCCAGTTGACCCAGGTCGGTCGTGTATGCTCACTGCAATGGCAGTACAGGTACGTCACACATCTTTAGAACATGTACATTACAGTAATTCCAATGGTGGAGGAAGGTATGCAGGCACGCCATGGGGCTGTGTGCATGTTCCACTTTTTTCCTTTCCTGCTTACCTAAGATCCATGCCCGGCCTAACCCGGACTGCTTTTCCCACAGGCTTGCCCAGGTCTGTTGATGAGGTTAAGTTAGCATCGAAATATGAGTAAAGATTATATAATTTACTTTTTTAACTTTCTCTTTTTTAATTACTACAATAATTTAGTGTGAGAAAAAATTTGGCACAAGCTGCCAAACTACATTCAATCTCAGCGCTGTAAAAACCGAAATAGGGGTCTCCCTCTTTGAAAACTGCTGTAAATTACTTGATAATCTCTCATTTACTCTCTGATCAAGTCCGAATTTTTCGGCCGATTTTACGCTCCTTTCTGTGTATTTAAGGACCTATTTCGCGCACTATCACTTCAGCTTTGGCCACACACGACACACGCTGAAGGTTATCGTTCCCACTTTAGGTAGCGTGCTTATATAATTTCTCTGCGCAACGCCAGTCCTGCTACCGAAGTGGCGGCGGCGCTCCTTTCGGCCTGCCGTACTGTACTGCGGAGTTGGAGAGGATGCTGACATTACGGAAGGACTGCAGCAAGTTAGCGCTACGGGTTCAGAAGCAACGACCGGTGAGTTGAATTCGCTACGATGCGTGAGGAAGGGAAACAATCAGTGATAGCCCATTTTCAAAAGACGAAGAACTTGAAATTATCAATACCGTACTACAGTACAGTATACAGTAGTACAGTACGTTTACGACGCCCTACCCCCCGAATATCGACCCCCTGGGACTTTCTCTCAGTGGCTACGTACCAGTGAAAGCGCTCACTTATTTCGCAGTCCAGGATTGTAACTAACTATTGAATTGGGTTTCGAGAAGGCCCTCTCTATGCGAGGTTATTTAACCATTTATCGGAGTGGGCGTAAAGCGCAGGTAGAGGCAGCGCCGAAACGTGTCATACTAGTACATAATCCGTCTGGCCCGATCCAGTAATAAATCAGTACATAGCGCTGACCGAAGCCGCTGACGCCCAACGAAAGCCAAATACGCTGTGCATGGGAGCATGGGACTGACATAGCTGTCCCATGGCCTGCAGGGTGAACTGGTTGGGTTTTAGAATCGTCAGCATGTGTACAGAAGTTGATTCACTGCAGGCAACGATCGAACCTATTACGCATTTACGAAGGCTGGTCAGTGTAGAATTATTAGAAGTCCATTTTCCTGGCTACATTCTCCCTTCTACCCAGGGGAGAAGTGGCTGAGAAGATCCGAGCCAGACTCTAAAATGCCGCCACTATCATGGTCACGGTGCTAAGGACGTCACGGCGCACCCCAGAAGGTCCGACATGGCGCCCATGCTCGTAAAGTTATGTTGTTCGCACATTTCCCTGTATCAAGGTAATCAGAGCCCCATGCAAATGGCGCTCAATCTGTCATGGCTCGCTATGATTTCGTGATTTTGAGGTACGTACAATAAGCGGACGACTCGGAAGGTCACGGAGCACCCTAGTATCACTGTGGGCATTTCCCAATGTGATCCAATTCAGTTCTCAAAGTCTGACCAATCAGATTTCAGGATTTTGCCGACTGAATTAGATTACATTGGGAAATGCCCACAGTGTATTACGCTGTTCCTGGCGCAGCTGTGGAGGACGCGGACTGTAAGGACCAAAATAGTCACTTTCTAGTCAACCTCAGGCTCTGCACCATTTCTCAGCCTGAGCGCGCCAAAACAATTGACTATCAGTGCTGAAGCCGCGCAAGCGGTACTGAGCATAATCAGCGCTAGTGCGTGGGAGAAGATGATCGAAGATTAACGAGAGATTTCCCACAGGTTTACGCAAATCCCCAGTTTGCCAGTGGCTTTATCGCAAACGTGGCAACAGCCTTCCGCTGTGGCCCTGTCATCGCCTCACCTTGTCCAGCGTCACCTCGTCTTATCTTATGAGCTAACCCTGGGAAAAAGGATTGATAGTCCTGTGCCTTACGACCTCTTTTTCCGAGTGTAAAGAAGGCGAGCCGTATCAGTATCGGCGGGGGGTTCGCTGAGGATGCTGTCTGTAGATGTCTCAATTTCGGACATGGAGATAGGGTTATGTTCTCGGTCCCGCTCTGGCAAGAACCCTGATAAAGTAAAGTGGTTGTCCGGAGGGTGTCGGTGAATCCCCGCATGATTGATTGCTTACTGTACTGCCAGTGTATCTGTATGTTTGCTTCGCTTCGTTCTACTACTACATCATATGACTAGCGAGCTCTGATTTTCTCCGATTTTAGCCTTTCTGGCACGAGTCCTCGACGCTTCCGTGGATTGCTCACGTGTGACGCTGGTTTAAGACCTTCAAAACAATCAATAGCCTTTTGCTCATAGCTAGAAACCCAGCGCCCACCATGTCTCCGCAATTCCTAGACCTCTCCACTGAATTGGTCATCCAGATCCTCGCCCACTTATCCTTGCGCGACATCGGCGCCTGCGCCCAAACCTCTTCGAGGTTCCACAGTATCATCTCTGGTTCTCAGTATCTACGATATCTGGTGCGGACAGAGATAGCGGGCGTATACGACCCCTTTCTTTCCAGCCTTTCGATACCCGAACGAATGGCCGTCTTAGAAAGTTGGGAACGCGCTTGGCATGCTCTTGATCTCCAACAACCTGTTATACAATGTGTGGTCCCCAGAGACATCTCGATCGGCGTCTTACAATATGAGATACACGGCGGTTACTTGGTTGCGAGTCGGCGGCTCCCAGTGGACGATCATCCAATGGGATACAGTTATATTTATCTACAAGACGTACTTCAGCTTGGCTACGCATCGTGGAATAACGTCGATCTCCTCCAACCCTTGTCGGTAATTTCGTATTGTTTTAATGTCGAAGAGTATAACCTTGCAGTGATGCTAGTTTGGTGCGGGTCCAGCCTTACTGCTATCCTTCCCGCCAACTGACCTGCTTCGGAGCAGCGATCTGGAAGAACACCCCGAACCCCATGGATCCCTTCGGGTGGTAGATTTTTGTAAAGGCACAGACCATCCTCTCGCTGCCACTCCAAACATACCTCTGCAATTCGAAGGAGGGGTTATCTGTATCTATGATACATATGACGTGCACATGGAAGTAGCTGGCGATAGGGTCATTGTGATGGTCACTCAAGCCAGGGCACTACCAGACTTTGTATTGCTAGTTGGGTGGAAATCAGGACATGTGTCACTTGCAGGTTTCAGGTCCTTCTGCGCAATCAATGGGCTGACTTGCAGTTCCAGGTTCTGACCGCTCCGGATCTTACATATGCATCTTCGTTTGCTCTCATCAACACCAAATCAATCGCGCTCATCAATTTACAGACTGATACGCTGGATATACACCGCATCCCCGACGGCGCTAGCTGTACCTTGCAAAGGGTCGGACAGCTATGTCTACCTTTTCCGCAAGCCGAAATTCATCCTCATTCCGCCTCATTCCGGCTGGCGCAAGCCCACCCTCCAATGTGCTCCTCACGCTCTCAATGCCTCCCATTTCGCCCTTCCCTCGATGCCTGTCTGGTTGGACTGACTGCAGTCCTCGAGGCCCCAGATGGCACGATGACATTCAATTGGCTTGCAATGCGGCGTGATTACCTTTGTTCCATTGCGGATACGACGCGCGATTCAGACGAGCCAACTCCTTGGAAAACATGGAGCGTGCGCACAGCATGCTGCGTCGAGATAGAACATTTGCTGGCCGCACCTACCCCCGCTGGGGCACGATGGCTTGTGCACTCACAGCCACTAGTTGTTCGTGAGTTTGGCCTCTCGTGTTCACAGAGAATTCGAGCGAACCGGACGCACCTCGACGAAGACGTAGACAACGTTGTTCTTCACGGAGCGCTTCAAGATATCTTCGCTTCCCAGCTGCCATACTGCGATATCATAAACGTAGGAGAGAGGAGATATCAATCGATAACGGCTGATTATGAGTGGGTTGTTGGGATGAACGAAGAGGTGTGTTCTATACCTTCATACGCACCTTCGATGATAGTCATGATACGTCGCTCACACGAAGCAGGACGATGAATTTTCTAGAAAGACTCACCGTATCGATATCCATCACGTTCTGTAGTTTCAGACCGGCTTGCTTTAAATTGTATCCTTGTCACGGGGACTTCATTTGGCAAGGTTTGGGCTGTTCGTTTCAGCGTTGACTCTGGTACACCAATTGCCTCCCTCAGCCTAACACTGGCAGGACGATACTGATACACTGCACTGTGGCAGAGTAGGGCGCCCTTCAAGTTTGCGCGCAGGAGGTACTCACATCCGGATCTAGAACGATGAGTTTAAAGCGTGCAGGTGAGCCCAGAGAAAAGGAAAGTATAAGGAGTGTAGCGAGGAGCCACCATAAATGTGGTCCAAGGGGGGATGATACTCCTCTCTAGATCTAGAGGTGCGTGAGGAGATAGGACTCGGAGGAGGACGACACATTGCGATACGTGTCTCCGGATTTTACGTGAGGAGGCTGAGCGCTAATGATGCTCCACGCGCCACTGCGTCATCGTGAACCCAGGCCGCGAACGGCACTCGGCTGATCCCGCATGGCAGCGGGCATTCAGGCGAAGGAAGCGAACAACGCGAAGCGGTATGAAAGCGATGCGCAAATTCAGGAATTTGAAACGCCAGACCAGCGCATTCCCCTGCCAGTGCGTTCCTGATCCGGCGAAGGGGGCAAGGATAGGATGGTCCGCATCGATAAGAAAATAAGAGGGTCGAGGACACGTTGCAATTGAAGAACGATTTTACACCACGATCGGAGACTCGGACACTTGTGACGTAGCGAATATGGAGCCGCTCATGGGCTTTTCGAGCCAACAATAAACTGATGCAAAAACGAGGCTGCGCCAAGGCACACGCACGAGGTGCGGTATACGACACGACAACGTTGCTCGAGCGGGGAAAGCTCGATAATAATCTAACACATATCGATGTGGCGTGGTGCGCTTACGCGTTGCGGGAGGTTACGGGGTTATTAGTCACAGGGGCCGTGGTGTGCTACTGCTTGGTGCTACACCAGCGTCGCAGCCACGCAGCACCTCCGGCATCGTTGTAAAGTCTTGCAACCATTCCTATTCCAAATTCCCCGCACGGTCTGCACCGTCCGCTAGGTAGTTCATATCCGACATCGCGTCGGACTGCCGCTCCATGGCCGCGGTCGCGGGCCGGGAATGATGCCACCCGTCATCTCAGCGAGCTCAGACAGCCATCGCGACTCGTGGCATTAGACCGTGAACGGCTATAAATACCATTTGGAGGACTTGGATCGAGTTCAGCGTCTCTACCGTGACCGTGTTGATACGCTCGCTGTCGCCCTCAGGACCATCATCAGTGCCCATCACGCAGTAGGGTATCATGACAATCAATAAACAGCCTCTCACCATTCAAGTAACACAACCCATCCGACGTGCAACTGCTTCCATCACACTGCAATCAAAGTCGCTTGCAGAATGAGGTACTGAGATCCGCGGCCAATTAGGGTTGCCACTTTTCATTGTACGTACAAGCACGGTGACAGCCGTACACGGAGTGTAAGTACAGCTGCATGCCGCTTGCGTGCTTGGAGGTCTTCGGGTTAATGCGCGGACGATCCGCGTTCCGGATAGAAGGCTAGGGCCTGTACCCAGGTCAACTTGAATGCTACCTGCTCCAGAGGTCTAAAACCTAGCTCGCGGATTTCCAAACACCTTTCTACGTCCCTTAAGTCTGCTGCTCGTTCACGGGTCAAAATTAGACTAATACCCGGAGCTTAGCACTAACACTATGATGCAAGAACCCACATGCCAGACTGATGGTGTCATGTTTTGACAGACCGCTATTCATGGGAGTTCTTGCACGTAGTACGATGGCAACCGCAGAAGCTTCGATTACTGTAGAACATACCAAGGGCGACAGCTGCCGGGTTCTTATGGATACTAGACAATTAGCTGGGGGCATCGCGCGGTTTACACGATCATCGCTTTGAGTACGAGTCCCGTCAGCTCCCCTTCACCTACGATTGCGGCTTTGCCCGGCCCCTACCTGGCCCATCGCAGACGCACGCCTCAGTTCCTCTTCGTCAAGGCCAGCTTCTGCCAGGATTCTCTCCACTTCTTCCAGGATAGGCTTATATGTGCCGTAACGCTCTTCCGCGAGCGAGAAACCATCACGCCGCAGAAGTTTGCCCTTGTTATCGCTGTTCTCCCGCGCCTTCTGGGCCCAGTATTCGCCTGCAAGTGCCAAAGTTTGCCATCGAGGCAGCTTCTTGTTTAGCCATGGTTTCCAGACGCGCATTTCTGAGAAGAAAGCTTACGAGAGCGTGCGTAGAAAACAGCGAGTGTTTCGCCCGGAAGGGGGGTGCTGATGATATCCTCTTCAGAACGTTTGGTGTCTTTGGACACCCCCATGAAAGCGGTCGCTTGGTCACGTAGTGAAACCTTGATTTGAAAGGGCCAGTTAGTAAATATAGCAGGTATCTCGTCTCGCGCATCCCACCTACCGGCTCTGCGACTACTTCTGCGCTTTGTATTTCCGGTGCTTCCTCCTCGCCCAACATGTCATCATCATCAACTTCATCACCTTCATCAGAGTCATCTCCGTCTTCGTCGTCGTCTTCGCTACCACTGCTCTCGTCATTACCCTCTAGAGGTATGATTACGTCGCTCTTCTTCAAGCAGACATAGCGATCCATCTTGTCAAGAGCGAGGGCATAGAAATCATCAAGAGTGTATTCGCGAGAGCCTCGTTCGAAGATGCCCCCATAACTGGTCATAGAATTAGCTTCTAGATTAAATAATTGAGGATACACGAAGACATACATGTAAAGTGTGTTGCGCAACACGGCAAGCATTGCATTATACCGTGGCATGGGGGTGGAAAGTAGCGGATCATCGGGACCTGGTTCCAGTTCCGGCTGTTCTGCTGCTGCTTTCTGTACGTCGTCCTCGCCTTCGTCGTCACCTTCGCGCATGCGATCCTTCGTTCTTTTGCCGCCCTTCTTCTTTGGCGTTTTAAGCATCATCGACACCCACCGCCCGTTCCCAGCTACTTGGTACCCATTCCTACGCACGTGCGAGGGTAGGATCGCAGAGTGAGGTTGAAGTAGACCGACTTACAGATCATTCCAAAAGACGCTCTTCAGCGTCTCTTCGTCCGAGTCTTCGTCCGTTACACCACCAAACAGCACGCCCATCCCTTTCGCGACCCAGAGTGCCATGGTTGCCCCTGATCTCAGCGCCGGCGCATACGAGGTTGAAGGGCGCTTGCGGCGCTCCCACTTTACGACCAGAGGATCGAATTTCGTTTTGTTTGAGGTGGGACCTTCAGGCGCTGTTGCGAGCGAGAGGCTACCCGCAGTAATGATGATTTATTATAGATCAAGGTCTTGAGAGCAGACGCTGAGCTGACCGAAGAAGCCAAGTATCGTCAAGCATGACGCCCACAGGACGCTTTCCCTTCGTGTACTCCTTGCAGTAGCCCCCTGCAGAGTTGCGTCAGACTGGCGCGCGGATCGTGAGATGCTGTGTATACCATGGAGGATAATGCCATCAGGCGTGGGAAGGAAGGAGAAGCCGCTCCTCGGGCTGAAGAGTTTCGGGTAAACGGCGACATGATCTGTCTCTAAAACGTGAACTTACGACGGGCGGCGTTCGTTCGGATCCCTAAATTCTATCTGTTGCCACTTATACTCCTGCGTGTCGAATACCCAGAGGTCGTTCATATATCGCGCTATATAGTATTCACTACCGGGCGAGGCGCAGACTCGAAGGCACTTACTGGCGATGCCGGGGTCATAAAACCCACCAAACAGCACAATATAGTGCTTCCACAAAGCCATTCTAGGTAATGCTCGCTCAGGAGAGGGAAATAGAGTCAAAAACACGAGAAGGCGAACCGGTGTCCTGAACGCGCCGACGGGCGAACTTTTGTTTCGATCCGGTCCCAAGACCGTGTTGTGATGTCGAAGCACCAAAAGTCGCGGTAATGGTGAAAGGTATTCTGATATAACGACGAGAATTCACCTCCTAGATTCTGATGAGGTCATACGTAGCCAACGAGTGCGCGGGTGTCGGCACACCGAAAAGGAAGAGTTTGCCTCCTCCCGCAGGGGAGGCAACGACAGCGTGGGCAGATCTTGGACCAGGACAGGTCGGGGAGACAAACTTCCGCCACTCATCCTGAGGTTATTCGCATTCAATACGCTCCCCAGTTCTGCACTCCTTTACGCACCTTCTCAGGAGAGTACCGGAATACGTCATTGTAGAAATACTGGGTAGTAACATTAAGGTCGTTACGCAGATTCGAAGGGAAGAGGACATACAGCCTTCCCATCTTGGCTGAAGAACTCTCCTCCGATGCACCAGAGAAAGTCACCACTGGGACACGCCGTGAGTGTCGCGTTGGCTCTCCGGCTCGGTGGCCCCTCAACAAGTTCGTCGATTACAGCGTGTGCCTCTTCCCACTCTCGGCGAATCTACTAGGGATGTCTTTGTTAACTCAACCAGGCAGCATGAATGGGGAATGCTCTGATACATTCTCGAGGATCGCTTCAAGGTCCTGATCGTCGTCAAACTCATCCTTGCCTTTTCCTGATTTCTTCTTCTCTTTTCGCTCTGTTTTTTGCGCTGTTTTGGCCTTCTTGGCCGCCTTCGCGGCCACCTTTGATGTCTGTGTATTCGATGGTTTTTTCTTCCCCATGAAGATACCTTTGCCTCCAAAAATGATTCAAGAACCGCCGATTGTCCGTTCCGTTGGCAATGGCGGGACCCCGGAAAATCCCGGAAAATCCCTACAGTCAAATGAATGGCGGGCCGGAGAGCGAGACAAGCGAAAATCATTGAACCTTGCAATTGGCCTCACTGCATCTATCGGAAATCTTTCTGTAACCCGTCGCCGGGTCGTACATGTTCCAAAAGCCTCATAAGCGCCTCGAGAAAGCTAGAACACGCAGGGAATGTGAGATCCATGTCAACATATATTACGTAATCCCATTCACTCCACAGCACGGCACGCGGCGGGTATGGCTGATATGACTGGTATAATTCAACTAAGACCGACAGTCCCGCATTGCTAGCATCCCAACAGAAGGGACGCGGTAGCACCACAATGGTGGGATTCCTCTCGCACATTGATCTTGCGGCGCCGTCGTGACATGTGTCAACTTGGGCCATCAGGCAAACTCCGGCTGATGCAGTCTGATAACGGGAGTTCCCTGAACCGAATTCCTAGTGAGTAACTAGAGAGCCTAATCGAAACTATGCAGACGCTACTACACTTATCGCCGGTGTCTGAGCGGCAAAAGAACTCTAAGGCAACGCCACTGCTCGGCAGGAGGGCCGCCATTTCAAAGGAAGATCTAACAAGTATCTCCGCTAAATTCTGGCACCATGACACAACATTGCGATTTGGGGGCATAGGAGAACCATAGGAGAACAATACTCTGTGAGCCTGACAATCTCACATTCTGCGTACAAGATGATATCAGTGGGTTTGCTACCTCCATACTATGTGCGGTTCCGACTCATTCGTGCCAGTGTGTGGACATGTAAACCTCGGCACCCGGAGTATTCCCCAGCGGAGCATTGGACCTAGTGATGGTAAAAAATTTCGGATATAGTCAATGCTTGCGAGATCAGCCGCGGGCCACTGGTTATTTCGTAACTCCCCCCATATCCATGGGCATAACTGCTCCACGCTGCTCCCTGCTCGAAGGGTCCACAGAGACCCAATGCCTGCTACACGGCTCGCCAACTTGAACATTAGTGGCGCATTACCTGGATGCTGTGAATATGTTCTCATGGCCAGTAAAGACTGCACTCAACTGTGGCAGCCATGCAGCTACGTTTTTCTGAATGGGTTCCTCTGGATATTACTGCTCCAATCTGGTTCTTATCCGATAGTAATCTTCCAGTGGCCGCTCCAGCGCCGCCGTGTTAACTCGATTGCAATCGTGTGGTGCGGATACTCGTTCCACTTACCCGGGTTTACAGGCTTCCGTGACCGTAACTGTGCAGAGCCATCTATCACGCCAGTTCTTCTGGGGCACAGGAAGGCAGACAACCCGTGACACTTGCTTTTATTCTCGTATGGCGTGGGATTGGTATGGGCACAGTATGGCTGCGAATTGCCAATATGTTATGATCGGGCATCTATTCTCCAAATGGACAGGTAAACAGCACGCATATGCACCCACGGCTCTTCTTCCTTGTTATGTCTTACAGTAACATCATCCTATGATACAACACCGTCAAAGAAATTCAGGCTGGGCACAGCGCATTGGCGGCTTCATGATTCAACGCTCCTGAGAGGCACGCAACCGTGGGTTGAACAGTGAGCGATTGTAGGTCGCGAAGCGCTGTGCACCCATTGCTCAGCATCGCTCTCGATATTGCCAGAAGCGTCAGCTAAGTATATCTGGTAATAGCACGTCTGGATCGTATCGATAAGTGTAGGTTTTTTTTGTTTTTTTAAATCTATAAATCAGGATAAGCATAGGTCGTGGCGGCACGCCCAAGGCATTATGACTCGGACATGATCGCGGCGCCGCGGGCCGCCGCCGACAACATCAGATCCGCGCTTCTCGCGCGATGTACCGCTTTACTGACATCGGGTCCCGACCAAGAAGCCAGCGCAAGGTATTGAGACTACCAGTCAGACCACTGGAGTAAAATTTTTTACATGAGTATTGTCTCGATCCAGGGAGAAATCCGACGTACCGCTCTTCGTAATAAGAGATCATGTGTGCTAGTGCATCACATCCGTAGGCATCTCTCAAACGTCCCCAACGCACTTGATCCTGGACAGCAATGTCTCGATCGACACGCTTGATGGTGATCGGCATGTGTGCGCATTCTGAGAGCCACTGGGTAACGTCTTTGTATGAGGCCATGTCACCAACGAGTTCGTATCGTGTTCGAGCGTGCACCGATGGGCGAGCACGTAATATTGCAGCGGCAGCAGCTGCGAAATCTGCAAGGTCAAGGAATCCGTGCGTGACAAGTGGAGAGAACGGGACTGGAAGGCAGCCACACTGCAAGGCGTTCTTCACAGCGATGTTCTGCATGAGGTGTGCGGGCTAAAGACCCCCCTCGTTAGCTCAGTCCAAGTTGCTAAGTTGCTACACGATGGAGCTACTTGCCTGGAGTATGGTGTAGTTCAGGCCGGACTCGAAGATATATTCCTCTACCCTGAGCCAAGTACAACGTCAGTCAACTGAGCAGCACGGCCTCGGGCCAAGATACGCACTCCAGCTTAGAACGATGGTGGGGAAGCCGAGAAATATATGGATGGAGTACGCTACAATAGACCAACTTCTCTACGTCCATTGCACATGCCGCATCAACGATATTTTTGCCCATCTGGGACTCGTTCGCTAGAACCGGTCCGTTGTAGAATACAATATGGGCACCATTGAAAGCGTTTCGGAGAGACAATGGGTTAAGGAGATCCGCGACTGCGGTGGATACGTTTGGGCGGTTCATGAAAGCTTCCTGAAGCCACACTCTGGAAGCATTCGTGTGCGCTACCAGGCGGATGGATGGCGGCCGAGGAAACGAAAGTAAGGCATCAATGACAAAGGAGTTGGTGCGGGATGTAGCCGGGATGATTACAATGGTCATGGCTCGCTGCGGAGGATATGAGAGGCGCTGACCGGCACGTACTTTATAAAGCGGGCGACCAGGTACGGAAGCGTTACGCAGAGGATCCAGCTGTGACAAGGAAATAACATAGACCGATCCCGTGGGCTCATGGGAGCCTTCCTTCGTTTCGCAAAACTAGACAAGATGGAACCGTTACTATGCTCAGCATACCGATATGAACAACTTGCAAGAGTTAGCAGAATTGCCCGCAACGGAAAGAAGTGCGGTGCTAAGGATTCCGGTCTACTGTCTAGCCGTGTGTGGCCGGCTGCCTGTTCCTCGCACATTCCGAGAAGTCCATTCAGATCCGATGTAATAACGTGCCAGCAGACGATGTCAGGAGTGGGCCACTAGCCTATGTGGAGTCCTTCAAACACGCTCGGGTGAGCGTCCGCGTCAGCACGGATCAGACTCATTACGATGTAAGAATTCAGTCAGGGATCTGGACTCTAAAAGCTTTAAACTGGTCCTGAAAAGGGAAACCATGTTCTTCTGCAGAGCGACATGTAGTCACAAGGTATGGTTACGATCAGTTCGACCGTTGCACTCACTAGTCCACCAGTTCAACCTCGCAATGCCGCGAACCTTAAGGGGGCTTCCGTGGTAAAAGTCGCCAGGTTTAGCAGTCGTTTTTCTTTTTGGGGGCAGTCACTCGACTGAGCGCGCGTCTAGGAAGAACCCCAAGGGAGTAATGCAGCGGATGCTACGGGAGAACCAGGCTTAAATCTTCCTGAGCCCCACGTCTTCGCGTCACAGAAGATATCCTGTCGGATCAGCAGTAGAAGGTTTGGTCAACCGGTATCTGACCTAGATGGCTCTACATCTTACTCCAGCACGCCAAGCATTTCTCTATTCTAGGAAAACCAGTGTACGAGAAGGGGTCCCTCAGCCTGACCTCGACCGGGAGGGGGAGGTTAAGAATAGACAAACCTAAAATTCCTGAAATTCCTTACGCTCCAAAACACTGCCACGCCTTCTTTTATTGAAGGAGAGAGTCTACCTTTTAATCGCTTGCTGCATAATTACCATCTCATAGCGCCGGCGAGGAAAGAGTCCGCCTGACGGACCCTAACAAGGTGGACGGCAACTGCCGATCACGCCCCTGACGGATAATGTGACCTACCTACAAACTTCAATGTAAGAACCATTTACGGTCCATCACTAGCCCGGACAGGGAATGAGCAAGCCCTTCACAAGAGTGTATGTTATCTTTGATGCTCTGATGGAGCGCATCATCTAGAGTTGGGCGGCGCATTCGATTTAAATAAGAGTGATACCTCATTCATTGCGCGAGGTCGGCATTTGTGGGCTGGATAGTACCAAAAGCGCAGAGAAAGTGGCAGCGCATGACAGATCAGTTATCAGTAGCATGGCCCTATAGTTGGCCATTTTATTGCACCCTGCGCTCTACCGCACGTTCAGAATTACCACCACCGCATGCTCAAGAATCTTCCATGAGCCAGCGGTCCCACACGGGAATTCTGATCCGTTGGAGCCGTCTTCACTAGGCTATCATGGCCCTGAGCAAGTAGGGTGAGAAAATAGAACGTGCAGGATGAGAGAAGACGTTTCCCTTTGATCCGGACGTAGACAATGTACCCCTCATCCGCCATGATCGCATAATTGGGCTTCCGCACTCGATGTCCGGGGATGATCAGAGAGAAGAATAAATGACGTAACTCCGAGGAGGGGCCCAGTGCGTTCAACATCTTTCCGCGCCTATGTCTTGGGATCGCGGTACAGATTGAACAATCTGGGGAGAAATCGAGCATGTCTAGATCCTCGGTGATAACGCGAGCGCCCGCAGACGCCCTTGTAAGAACCAGCTTCTTACTGAACTAATGCACGTCCCCAGATATCCATACTCGATATGGCGCGAGACGGATAGCAGAGACTTCCCAGAATTTCAACAGGTAGGAGCAGCACCCTCGTATCGATCTCGTTATCATCACCGGTCGATAACCTAGAGTGAGCAAGATCACTCGGAGAGAAGTAGAAATGGGAATCTATGTCTTGCCTACCGTTGAACGATGTCAAACTAGTTGTGTTCAAAAGTCCTAGAGTAAAAGTATCGGCAACCCCTATGGCATTGTTGCAGAGGGTGATCGTCTCTTCGGGAGATGGTTGTAGTCATAAGAGAATGCCTGACCGTCAATCGTGGAAACCCAACATCTGGATCGATTGACGACCTGAAAATTTTTTGATGTCGGACTCGTTCAATTCGACAATGTGAGTGTCCTGGTTGAGAAATACAAGTCTGACCGACCCAGCGTGAGTCGGTGGCGATTTGACGCTACGTGGTATCTGGGCGCAGATTATAATGTAAATAACCCAATTAGGAAGGTGGAGGACTTAATTGACACCGCTCGTCCCTTTCTTCCATAGCAATTACGACGTGTCGTAGTTACAAACCATGATAAGGATGTCCTCTCCCATGGTCTTGCGGTTGACAGATTCCTTATAGAAGCGGTTCCGCTAAACGAAGAAGAGGCGGGTGGTTGGAAGGAGACGTCGCTCGTGTGAATTTGACGACAAGGTCCCGAGGAATAAGTACAGGAGCTGGCTTCTCCCCAAGTGGACCGGGGCACTGCGAATAATATCCAGAAAGATATGCACAGCTTTGGAGATTCAACTCACGAGACCCATGCTGCTCGCAGACTCTGGTTTCGAGAGAGAATAGGGGCGGATGCTGCCCAGTCACGAACATTAGCAACTTCATTTTCAAGGCGCAAGTCTCGGTAGGGACCGTGTACTTTGTGTGTTGGGCAGTTCCGTCGAATACCCGTCGTCAGGGTAACATCGCGAAGGGAGAGCGCGGACTAAGAGGACAACCCCAGGAGGCATGAACCAGACGCTGCCTAGGGAACCTGTGAAATCGCAGGTCGAAGATGTGCCTGCGTGGACTGGACATGCTGAAGCATAGGCGTCGCTAGGGCTGCTTTTGGAATATTGACGGGGTGTGTGCATGACATTGGCAAGATTTTGGGCCCTGGCTAGACAACCAATCGGGGGTCTAAGTAGGGATGGCATGGTAGCACTGTAGGACGAAAACGACATGCATTGGTGAGCATTCCTCCTTCACCCGGGGCATCGCAAGTAGCTTAAGTAGAGCGCTATCTCTACCAGAATAATGAAGAAAGAACAAAGTCTCCTTGATTAGGAACAACGACACATTCCTTATTAAAGGGAGACTCTACAAAATCAATTGGGTATTATCTGAATGTTGCGAACGCGGGACTTTCCGAGCTTACGCGGCCATCCCGGGAGATCAAAGGGGCAAGCAGGACGTCAAAAGGAGAGTAGATCAAAGACCTGGCCGGAGGTTGGCGGTTGAGCACGATCAAGACCCGAATGATAACCTACATGATCTACTGCCCACGCAAAGACTGGAGAAGGTGATATTTTAAATCCGTCACCGGATCTGTCTGATGCTGACGTGCTGACTAGGGTGTCCGCAGGCCAAATATCATATCCACCGTAAAGCCATCATTGTGCTGAAAGCTGGAGATCTTATCAGAACTCTCACGAAGGACCAGATAGACAACCAAGCATCTCATCTCGTACAGGACGGCGACGAAGCGCCCATCGTCCATCAAAACGTCGTTATGGTGGCCGTAATGCTAGTTTATGCAGATCGTAGGGAAAAATGGGAGCGGAGACGGGACATCCCTCTCAGAACTAGAAGGAGCCTGCATGTTCGTGGCCTCGGCTACGGGACTCGGTGAACCCAGCCCAACACAAAAGACCTCTAGCTTGTTGTTGACCTAGCGCGTCCCGGAGATAGCACATTCCTCTTCTAAACCTAGGGAAAACAAGTGGAAGGAAGACAGTGCCCAAACTGCTTCAGCGATCGAGCAGCTCAGCACGAGGGATGATCTCTCCGACGGAGAACGCAACGATCGGGTCTTGCGTTGCGTTGACGTATACAAGCGTGCGAGAGACGACGGATGACTCGGGACTGCTCTTGAACGAACAACGGGATGATGGGTGGTCGCGATCGCCCTGCAATACTACTGGAGAAAAAGACCGGGATGGAAAAGTAGTCTCTCCTCCAGTGTGCGCCAAACAATAAATAATCGCAAGCCAGCACAAGAGAGATTTTGTAAACCCTCCTCACACGGTTACCCACGAGAAGGATTTTATGAGTCTCAATAGCGTTATCAACCGATTGACATGACCAACCATCTCATGGTCGAGGAAGCAGAAAGTGTGTGCGCAGTAAAGGCAGAGCTGCGCAGGGCCCACGTAGACAACTTAACATGACCGCGAAGACTAACACAAGACAGTCTCACTACTCACGGAATATGTATCCTCGACCCTCTGATAGACAACCGTGGACGAGTCTACGTTATCGGGTGACCCTCCACATGTCATGACACCAACAAACTTCCTCGCAATCTTCAAATCGGCATTCTCCCTTTCGTAGTTGTATGGTTGGCATGGCCAATGTTACATGTGACTAACGAGGCCGTCATCGAAGAGCCAGAGGCTCAGTAGGAATTCATCCTCTCCTTTCTATTCTCCCCTAACATGTCTTGGAGAACGCGTCACTGAGTGCAATGACTTAGGACTTACGCATAGACTTTTAAATTTGTTTGACATGAGCAATAGTGGGAAGGCATCACGGAGTATGCTCGCCCTTCTCGTGCGAGGTTGACTTCTCGGCTCTTAACTCCCACCAGAGGAACCATAACGTCTAGGTTGTTCCATGCTTCATCACTTGTTGTAATCTCGCGAAATGATGAGGCCAGGAGGGAAACCATCTTCAACACCAGCACGGTGGGCGCCAGTGAAGTATTGCAACAGTAGGATGTCGAGTGCCGCAACAGACGGCAGGTTATGGAGCACGCCACGATATCCTGAAATGGTGAAAGGAACTTGAAACACTTCAACTAGGATCTCCGTAAAGAGGGAGATGAATTTAGAGGACAAGAGGGCTTCTAAATAGGATGATGCTTTGAGGACTCCGGATACGTTGAGTAATATGAGATGCAAACGGACGTACGGCCAAGCAAACATCATGGTGGATTACTACTACCGTGATGATATCATGAGAACATAACCACAGCGGCTTGGCTGTGGTCCGCCAGGAAAACACGAGACTTGAGTTTTTATTGCTCAATAGAGAATCACGAATTCCGCTGAAGATGACACCACAGTCATAAATGATGGTGCGACGAATTCATGCTTCAGCCATCAGGAAAAGTGCAGAAACATGATCGGAGATTATAGACTCCGCCATAAATTTGGACCTTGATCGTCACAGATTGGGCATGATCATGTCAGATTGGGCTGGATCATGCTACTGACGTTATCTACAACTAGGTTTGGTCAAAGGCCAGTATGATCATGGCTGATCATAAAAATCTTGCCTGTAACATACATGATCATGTTCATTGAGGATCCGTCATTCCAATATCATACAATTGTTACATGTAACATAGGCGATCATGTTTGTGGAGAATCTACCATTCCAATATCATGCAATCGTTACCAGCACCATTCTCGTGTGCTTCTTCAATTCCTCCGAGTCACGCGGCCTAAATAGAGCCACAATATATTGCCGCAGCGACTGTTCATGGGTGACACGCCATTCAGTTGGACGATGTGCCCCTTGCCACTTTGCGGCACGCTCGCAAGCAACAGCACCACTGGCACACACCAGAACCCTATCGACTAAGAAACGGAGCGATACCTGTGAGTCCCATTCAGTAGTCTCGTTACTTGTTCAAAACCAACATGCTCCTTGTGACTATTAGTAACGAGGGGGCGGCAGCTGGAGAACGCAAAGGCATCAAGGCCGATTTCATTTGCAACCATCCCTTGTATGACCTGCATGTCCGCTGCCGCCGCCGCCGCCGTTGACGCTGCCGTCGCCACCGTTGACGCCGCCGTTGCTGCTGCTATCGTTGTACAAGCGCACCACTCATAAGCCAACTCGTGACACTCACGCTACACTGGAAGCCCGACTGACCCGCAAAAGCGGCAGACCGAGCAGGCCAAAGTAGCGCAGGCTGAAGCCACGAGCGCTCTGCGCACCCATGCAGGCCCTGATGCCCGCGCAGCCGACTCCCTGCTCCCGCTGACGCCGTCGCCGTTGGTGCCGCCGCCGTTGCTGGTGGTGCTGCCGTGGCCGCTGCCGCCGCGCCCGCTGCTGCTGCCACGGCGGCGCTGCAGCAGCTCCCGCTGCCGCCGTACGGGGAGGTGCTGGTGGGGGTGGCATGGCCGGTCCGAGGTGGTGGTGACGCGGTTGCTACGATGGTGGTGGTGGTGGTGGTGGTGCCGCTGCTCTTGCTGCCGCCGTTGCCACTGCGGTTGCAGATGCGCGTACGCCCGCCCTCCATCCCGCTAGCCCTGATACGTGGGCGTCCACCTCGTCTGTCTGTGGAATCTCACCACCAGTACCTGTAAAAGCATAATTAGCATGATGAACTTTATGCTTACCTTTCTGTAGTTTTAAGTTAAACATACCTGCAAAACAAAAGAATAAGTGTTCCAGCCATGGATTACCTTGGGTGGTCCTGTGGTGGCGAAAGGAGGATGTAAACGACTCGGCGGTTGAAGGCGTGACGTTTAACACGTGACACGTGATGGGCACGCTGACAAGTCGACAAGTTGAACTTCACTTTTTTTCGATTTGCTGTCGACTCACCGTGCCGCATGAACTCACATTGGGCCCCATCACTAACGCTCTAATTTAATAGGGACATTGAAATGTACAACCTGGGGTACACCAGCCGTGCCCCCTGTTATTGTCATGGTGGCATTTGACATGGGCACTGTCGCATTGGTAAGTTGGTCTTTTTTCTCTCGGGTTTCGCTCACTCACCCTCCACCTTTGCCCTCCCAAACCGCTGTGGGTAACTGCGTGTGGGTCATGGGGACTGTGTGGGAACCTCCAACTGGTAAGTTACTTTTGCCCTTTGTGTTCAGCGCTGCCACCCCCAGCACATCATGGCTGCGGTCCGCACCCGCATCGTCACTGTCACCGACCCCGCCGTCACTGTCACCGCGGCAGTGACCCCGCCGGCACCATCACCGTAGCAGCGACCCCGCTGGCACCGTCACTGCGGCAATGGCCTTGCAAGCACCGTCATCACCGCAGCGACCCTGCCGGCACCATCGTCGCGGTAGCGACCCCAATAGCACCATCGCTGCAGCAGCAACCCCGCCGGCACTGTCACCCTGGCAGCGCCATCACCGCGACCGCCACGATTAGTGAGCGTTTTCTTCTTCTAACTGACCACCTGCATCTTTTCCTTCTGATTGTGCTCTGCGGCACTATGACGTATCCTAGGTGTACTAATTCATCACCCAACGATTTAGATTTAGATTCGGACTGCGGGAGCACCGGTTGGGCTTATGCCCATTTCATATTATGGAACATTCTGAGCATGTGGGTTGTCCGTGGCCACGTGCCCTGCTCGCTCCCACTCGGCGGTCGATCTTTGACCTTCCTCTTGACCTATTCTTCTCAACTCTTAATCCTCGAACTCACCGGTGCGTCATCTCGTGCGCTACAGCAGGCATCTTGCTTTGGTTTTGGCTGGTACCCTCCAAACCCGAACCCGAAGCTGCACTCCTTCAACAACTCATGGACTACCACCCCGAGCCGGGCGCACACCAATCCTTCCCGTGCTTCCATCCACACATCACGCTCACAACTGTGCAACCAGCACTGGCGCCATCATCATAAGCAGAGTCTGCGATATCCCCAGGTGCGCCGAGTCGTGCGCAAGCCACCACGGCGCTGTTCGCGCGACGTGAAGCTGTGCCACTCAACCGGCCCCCTATACGTGTGTGCTTGGGGCATGTCGTTATGGGAAACCGCTACTGCTTGATATACGTCACACTTCTACTATCACAGGAGCTTGTCGAGCAGGGTGGTTGCACTATCAATGGGGAGTTGTGGGGAAGGGGGTACTCTATCTGGCACCGAGTATACCCCTTCGAGATTGTTTTTAAATAGGAGATATTGGCAAACATTATGTGAGTGCCCCTGGTGCAATGGCAAAGTTGTCTAAGTTATCACATGCGAGTCACATGCGAGTTGATAGTTCGAATCCTGCGTGCGCCAATTGTGCCAGTCAGTCAGCACAGAGTTAATTATTTGAGAAACTAAGAAACATCAAAACCAAAATAAATAATACATAACATAATATGACGGAATTACATTAAAAGGTTAAGATGAAAATAATTGGGATATCTGAAATATAGTTCAATAACCATTAAAAACTTTTATTGTTTTAAGGCCAATAAATGATAGGGGATGATCATAAATAGGCGACATCGATCCCAACTTTCCCAGGCTAGATCATGCAGCCACCGGAAGGAGTGGGATGATCATGCTCAGCGGTGTCGATCCTAAATGGCCAAAAACGATCCCAACTTTTTCAACCTAGATCATGTGGCCACTGGAAGGATCGGGCATGATGAGCATGATGGGCATGATTGACATGATCAGGCCTGATCATGCCCAATAATATTTTTGCAATTTTTCTGATGGCCACGGTGGATGGAACACTGGCGGCCCAGGCGACTCGGACTTGAACTCTCGGAGCACTCGGATTAGAGGTCATGAGGAAGTCACGGGATCCACCTTCGAGTTGCCAGTCCGGGCCGCCCGCAATACGAGTCCTCGCAGGCGAGACACCTATCTTCGACAGTACAATGCCAAATGCATCTTCAGTGTTGGAATGAGCAATCGAGCTCGCCCGTTACGCACGCGTCGGTTGTGAAACCCCTCGATATCGTGTCGAAAATTTTCTATGACTACTCAGAACTGCAGCTGCCAGCTGGTACTGTACGGGCGCTGGCAAAACGTCGTGCATTCAGTTTGCCACAGAATTTAGGAACTTTTATCGCGCCCTCTCTCCTCCATGAAATGCTAACGTTTAGTATAAAGAGATAATAGGCGTAGGAAGTGCAAAGTGTCTGACTGGAGCCGTACGCGACAGTAAATATTTGTAGTGATCCCGGCAGATCCAAGCGTGACCCTGAGACCCTTCCCGGAGTATTTCGTAGCGCCTGACCCCAGTGCAGCCGTAACCGTCCAACCGATAATGCAGGTGTCCATGGACCCTTAAAGTATTGCGAATGACCAGGCGGGATGAAGTGATCCGACATCCGATTTTCGTCCCACACACCAACACGTGTTCGAAATCGGCAAGCGCGAATCCGTCCAGCGTTGGCGTGTTGACTAGAGTGTCCACACATCAATACTTATATCCGTGGTAAGTCCGCTGTCACCCCGTTTGTACTGGAAGCCGAAGATCTCATCAGAACTTGCGCAAAAATATCAGATGGACAACAGGACACCTCACCTTGTACCGGATACCGACGATGTGCTCATCGTCCGCCAAAACATCATCATAGTGGTTGTTATGCTGGTTCATGGGAATCGTGTGGCAAAACGGGAGCGAGGACGAAACATCTAGCTCATACCAGGAACGGGCCTGGATATCCGTGGCCTCGACTACGGGATTCGGCAATCCTGGCCCAACGGCGGACCCGCGTGCGCGCCTCAATGCCAATGCCCTCTGGACGTGTACCTCGTTGAAGTCAAAAACTTCCAACCCCTCGTTGATCCAACGCGTCCCTGCGATCGCACATTCCTGTCGCGCGTCCTCGTCGAGGGGAAACAAGCGGAAGGAAGACTCTGTCCAATCGGACTGAGCGTCGAGCAGCTCGGCACGAGGGATGATCGCTCTCACGACGCACGCGCCGTACCTTAAGGGCAGGCTAAGGTAATAAAGCGTGAGAGACAACGGACGACTTGAGGCTGCTCTGGAATGGAAGACGGGATGGTGGGTGCTCGAAATCTTCCGGCCACACTACTGGAGAAGAGACAGGGATAGAAGGGCAGTCCCCGCTCCATTGTGCGTGAAGGAAACGGTCGTGGACGTCTATTACAAAAGGGATCTTAAACACCCCGAAGCGTTTCATGGAGACCTCGCCGTGGTCCGTTCGAAGGATCTTGTGGGTCTCGATAGTCTTATCGAGTATATTTACAAGGGCAACTGTGTCGTGGTCGAGGAAACAGAAAGAGGACGCGTAAGTGTGCGCAGGGCTGCTCAGAACCTAAATAAACGGCTGTTAACATGGCCACGAAAAACGGGTGCAAGACCGTGACGGCCACCTTACTCACGTTAAATGCGCCCTCGGCCTTCCAATCGACAAGTATGAACGAGTCTGTGTCATTGGGCGACGTTCCACATGTCAGGACGGCAACAAATTCCCGTGCGATCTTCAAGTCGACACCCTTCCACGACATATGCCCATTCCTAATTACGTAGTTGGTATTCTGAACTTTAAAAACGTCAGTGCAGAGCTCGTCATCGTCATCGAAGGGCCGAAGGCTCAGTTGAAGTTCTTCCCCCACCCTATAGTGCTTCAGAGAAAGCCGTGAGCACGATCACTACGCGAAACTACTTACGTGTGCAACATTGCAATCATGTTTTGCTCGATAGAAAACTCAAACTCAAAGACGTCTCGATAGATCTTTGTTTGCCGCAGAGGCGTGGCTGGGGAACGAAGGTTGACCGAGAAGAAAAATGGCACCACTGCATCTTCAGGTTCATACTGAAAGCAAGCGAGAATAAGAAAGCCATCACGGAGCATGCTCGTCCTGAGCATGCTTGGTTGATCCTTCAGCTCGAACCTCCCTGTGGGAGCCGCAGCGTCTAGGTTATTCCACGCCTCCTCCCATTGCCGTAATCTTGCGAAGCGATCCGGAATAGTGAGACCAGGAGTGAGATTATCTTCAACACCAGCACGGTGCGCATAAGTGAGGTATTGCAGCAATGGCGTGTCGAGTACTAGACTCCGCAACCGGCAGCAAGTCCTGGAACAAGTTATGATGTCCTGAGGTGGTAAGAGGGATATGATGTTGATGAGAATCTCCGTAGAGAGGGTGAACAACTTTGATGACATGAAGACTATCAGATGCGGAACTTGAAGTCCCTAGGACCTTGGGACGTTCAATTGAGTAGTGGTAGAAGTTAGGAGACCTACGGGAATGTGCAACGGAAATCTCAAAAACCTGAGGACTGCGTGAGGGATAGAAAATTCCTTAAATTATTATGTAAGAGGCACCGATATTCGAATCGTGATGCTGAGATTTGCTCTAATTGTGGTCGAATAACCTTGCGTAAGGATGAGCATTGGAAGTGTGACGTAGTCCCACCTTGTTGGGGGGGGAGAGGCAACTTGAATAAATGAAGCGGACTAGCGGAGTGGAGCGCGATAGGAGCCGCACCGACTGGTCCACTGATAAGATAAATACGAACACATAGATAACCATCACTAAAAAAATAAAGTTCTGATGAGGCCTCACGCGGCAGTATGAGTGATTGTGCGCAATATAAGGTTGATGTGAGATCGTAGGATTTCATGAG
>QLOZ01001152.1:0-14029 GCA_003314065.1 Lactarius sp. MG50
CACTTTGCCTTTTTCATAGTAGCACTAGCCTAGAATAGTCTTTTTTCTATTCTTTTCCACCCCCCTAAAAATAGGGGCAGGTACATCGCCATAATGACCTAAACTTGCTTAGTAGTGGGCACGTAACCTCAGGAGTCACGTGCATTATGTGAGTTATCATTACATCATCACCTGGGCGCTTATTCCGCACATGACGTCACGTGACGTGGGTCCAGAAGTTCTATTACGTAAAAGGTCACGTGATGGTTCGGCCGGGTCCGGCCGGTTCCAGAAGGTTCCAGAAAGGTTCCAGAAGGTTCTAGAAAGTTCCAAAAGGCTCTCGATGGTGACGCAAGTTACTGACATGGCCGGAAGGAACCGGAAGGTTCCAGAAGGTTCTAGAAGGTTCCCGAAAGGTTCCAGCAACGTTCCGGCCAATCATGCCAGCATCCCCTATCAGCCAATAGCGCAATTAGCTATCCCTGGTCCAATCGGAAGGCCAGGAATAGAGTTCAAACTGAGTTTCAAACCAAGGACTGAAGAGATATAAGTTCGAAACTTGGATTGGCATGCTTTCCCTGCACCCCAAGTTTCCTTGGTTCGCACCCCGTCTCGCCTCGCTCGCTCGGCTCGCCACCCTAAAACCAACCCCTAATCTGGCTGTGGAACAGGGAATCACACTCCTAGGCCAAATGCAGCAGGAGGCGCAAACAAATGTGCTCAAAGCACAAACCCTCATGGCACAAGTGCCACCAAGATTCACACCTTATCGGCCAGGTGACCAGGTGTGGCTTGAGGGGACTAACATTCAAACAACACACCCCACTGCCAAACTAGCCCCTAAACGCCATGGTCCCTTCACTGTCACTGAAGCTTTGTCCAATGTTACCTATCGCCTCAACCTCCCCTCCTCCTGGAAGATATGGAATGCGTTCCACATTTCCCTCCTTACCCCTTATAGGGAGACGGCCTCACATGGCCCCAACTTCGAATGACCACCACCTGATCTGATCGAAGGAGAAGAGCAGTACAAAGTGGAATGCATCTTAGATTCAAGGCGATATGGAAGGGGATGTGCCTTCCAATACAGGGTCAAGTGGAAAGGCTACCCTGACTCTGACAACCAGTGGGTCTCCCAACATGACCTGCACGCCCCTGACCTTGTCTCTTCCTTCCACCAACACCACCCTGAAGCCCTAGCACCTCACCATATATAAAGCCGTCCCTACACCACAAAGAAAAGAACACTATGCATCAGCGAAATGTCAAAAAAACTTAAACTAACTTGATGGCACTTAAGGTTGCTTATCATGACTTGAAAACATTTCTAAGTAGCATTAAGCTCTAAGTCCATTAAGCAAAATTACTTAGTATAAGCCAAGTCTCGCCATGAATTTGACTTGAAATCAACTTACTCAGCTTATTTTCAAGCTTATTCCAGACTTGAACTAAGCACTGGACTTAAACTAAGCAAAAATCTAAGTAATATAATAAGTCAGTCTCAATCAGTCTCAAGCCATAGTGTAAGCAGTTGTAAAAGTTGAATTAAGTCACATTTAAGTGGTTCAAGCAATTCAAAAGGTGTCAAAGTGTATATTCATGGCAAGTATGGAATGTACTAAGTATTACAAGTGGTCCCTAAGTAGCCTAAGTAAGTAGTTAAGTGTATTAATCCACCTCCTGCTAGGTGACAGCACTGTGCAGCAGCAGCAGCAGCAGCAGCAATGATCTGGGTCCATTGACACTGCTCGCGTGGCAGCAGCCAGTGACGCTGCCGGCACGGCAGCAGTCACAGCGATGGCCTGGCACACCAGCGGCCGCGGTGACGCTGGCATGATGGCGGTCGTGGTCACGGCACCGCAGCGGTCGCGGCACCGTGGCGGTCGTGGCACCGCGGCGGTCGTGGCACCGCGGCGGTCGTGGCACCGTGGCGGTCGTGGCACCGTGGCGGTCGTGGCACCGCGGCGGTCACGGCACCGTGGTGGTCGTGGCACCGCGGTGGTCGCGGCACCATGGCGGTCGTGGCACTGCGGTGGTTGTGGCAGCGGGATTGACGCAGCAGCTGCCGCAGTGGCACTGCTGGCACGGTGGCGACGCTGGCGTGACAGCGGCCGCAGTGATGCAGTATGGCGGTGGTCACAGTGGCGGGATGGGCACAGCAGCGGCCATGGTGGTGCTGCTGGCATGCTGGCGACGCTGGCATGGCAGCGGCTGTGGTGACGAGGTACGGCAGCAGTCACAGCGGTGGGACAGGCACAGCAGTGGCCACGGTGGCGCTGCTGGCATGGTGGCAGTGCTGGCGTGGCAGCGGCCATGGTGGCACGGCACTGCAGCGGGCACGGTAGCAGCTGCGGTGGTGGTGCAGGTGCGGGTGCGGTGACGTTGCTGGCGCAGTAGCGGCTGCAGCCATAGGGCTGCCACGGGCGCGGGGACGGGGCTGGCATGGCAGCGGTGATGGTGCAGGCGTGGCAGCGGCGATCGCGGTGCGGGCATGAGTGCAGTGACGCTTCTGACGTGGCAGCAGCTGCATCCCAAATGCAATGGGGTCAGACTCGACAGGCTGGAGGTGGAGGTGGTAAAGCTATAAAAATAAAAAGTACATCAGTAGGGAAGATATGGACGAAACAAGAAAAAAAAAGAAAAAAAAAAGACATGCCACAGCTCACACTTGTGAGGTGGTGGCGGTGATGTGGCGAAACGTTGTCAGAGGAAAAAAATCCCCCAGCCCGTGTTCGCAAGCGAAGAGGGTGCTGACAGTGACGTGGTGGCAGCAGGGCGTAGGAAAGAACCACCCCCAACTCGGACTTGTGAGTGAGGGGGGGTAGTGATGTAGCGGCGAAACATCATTCATATGAAACCACCCCACATGTGCGAGTGGGGGGGGGTTATCGATGTGGCAGGAGAGCGCCGTGTACCTGCGAGGCGGTTGTCAGTTAGGAATGATACAAATGAAAAAAAAAAAAAAGCCCTGAGAGGGCCCTAGTGGGATCATGAAGGGTGAACGTTGAATGTTGAAAAGTTCAAGTTGTTGAAAAGTTCTAAGTCAACTTCTCGCGCTGTCGCTGTCACACTCGCAATCATATGTGTCACGTCGTGACATATCCGATCACCGTGACTACGACCAACCGTCGCACTTTTCGTAAGTTGGTTGTTACTATCTGTTTTGCTAACTCTTTGCTTGTCTTTAGGTATCACTAGTGCAAGTGCACAGATAGGGAAGGTGAGTAAATTAATTAGTATTTAGATGCTGACTATGTGTTCCAGGTAATGCACAGGATACTACACCTCACACCTCAAGCTCAACCTCGCATTTGGGATGCGGCTGCGCCAGTGCCATCACCACCGCCGCGGCTGTCTAGCATTGTCACTGTGACCGCTGCCATGCCAGCAGCACCATGGCTACTGCGGCGCCTGCACTGTGACCGCTGCGGCGCCAGCCCAGTCACCGTGACCGCCGTGGTGCCAGCAGTGTCACCGCATCCGGACCATCGCCGCTGCTGCGTCACCATGGCCACTGCCACACCGCCGCCATTGCCGCCGCCACTGCCGCTGCCACGCCAGCGCCGCTGCCACGCCAGCACCGCTGCCACCGCCACTATGCAAGCGCCATCGCGGCACCTGCACCATCGCTGCGGCTGTTGCCATGCCAGCAGCATCACTGAGACCACCGCCGTACCGCATCACCACGGCCGCTGCCATGCCACCACCGTGCTAGCAGCGTCGCCGTGGCCGTTACCGCGACCCCCACCGTACCACCTCACCCACGGCCACTGCCACGCCAGCACCGCAGTGCTGGCAGCGTCGCCACGACCACCACCATGCTGGCAGCGTCGCTGCAACCGCCGCCATGCTGGCAGCGTCACCGCGACCTCCGCCGTGCTGGCAGCATCGCCGCAACCGCCGCCGTGTTGGCAGTGTCACTGCGACCTCCGCCGTGCTGGCAGCGTCGCCGCAACCACCGCCGTGTTGGCAGCGTCGCCCCAACTGCCACCGTGCTGGCAGCATTGCTGCGACCGCCGCTGTGCTGGCAGCGTTGCTGCGACTGCCACCATGCTGGCAGCATCGCTGTGACCGCCGCCGTGCTGGCAGTGTCGCCACGACCGCTGCCATGCCAGTAGCGTCACTGGCCGCTGCCGTGTGGGCAGCGTCACTGCACCCGCACCATTGCCACGGCACCAATCTAGCTGTGGGAGGGCTGTGAGAGGAGGTGGCATGGTGTTGAGTGCACCCACACATCCTGAGCAAGCCCCTGTTGCACAGCAGCAAGCAATGGCTTGATGTCTGGAGAGCAGGGGCTTTTGATGGAGTGAGGGTAACATGGACAACATGTCTTGGCTTGCCAGTTTGGACTTGGTTCACTTAACAGCACCCTTGACTTGGACTACTTGGCATGCTTGCTATATATACTTGGATGCTTTGCTTTGCTTGGTGGTCTTGTCTTATGTCTTGCTATGCTTACTCTATTGGATGCTCTTTTCAGACTTGTTTCACTTGACAGCACCATGGACTTGCCTTGGCTTGGTGCATTTACTTGGATACTTACTCTGCTTGGTTGTCTTGTCTATGTCTTACTATGCTTACTTTGCTGGGTGCTCTTATTGATGAACTCACTAAGTGAAGAATAAGTGACTTAGCTTACTTGGTGGGCTTTTAAGAGAAATAAGGTAACTAAGTCTACTAAGTTTTTTTCACATTTCGCTGATGTGGCCAAGAACCAATCCCAGAAATCTCCCAAACACCCTTACTTACCAGTTCCCTCCCGACTCAGACGTAAAGCACTCCTCTCACCTACCTACATGACTTCCCAAAATGCCCCAGTGATCTGTACCCCCACTCCCAAACCCATCCATGAGATTGCTAAGCTATCTGCTCCTCCTCCTTCTCGCCCTCTTACTCCTGCACCCTTTGCTACTGAGGACTGTATACTGTACACTCCGAAGCTCCCTTTTACAATAATTACCAACCCCCAATTCCCATTCAATGTCTCCCAATCAATCACATGTTATATGATCCGCCACCTGGACTGCAATCAGACCCACGCCTTCGCTCGAGCTTACTTTCAATTACCTACTTTTGATGACATGTTGCCTTCAGACATCTTCACTAACTATTCTAAGGAACAATCTGCCTAGTGGTACGTCACCAGGCGTGCTGCGGCTCATGCCGCAGAGAGGCTGGCTGGCTACATCAGCCTAGGCCTCAGAACTGCCCTGGAAAGCGTACCCTCTGTCACCACCAAGATTCTTAGCTTTTCCCTAATGGAGGAGAAGATGTACTATGGCCTGATCACCCAAGAAGGCCCTTATTATGAATGTTTCCAATGCTTCGTCTCTCTCCCTGACCTCCCCTCCATTATTGGGCAACCCAATAGGCTACAATGAATGATGCCTGACTCCCCTATAATCAAGACCTCCTCTGTCTCCACCATCTCCCCTGCCCCCTCTCTTACTTCCACTCAGAAGTCCACACCATTGCAATCACCACCTCCCCTTGAATCCCCTATTGAATATGACACTCCCCCACTCCCAGGGTTCTGGGAGAACAGCCCTGACTTCGCAGACTATGTCTTCTATGAGATCCCTACTGAAGAAGACCCCACTATGCTTCAACCAGCCCGATATATTTCCTATGAAGGGGGCAGTGACCCAAAGGTCATGGGCACGATGGGCCCTAACCTTCCAATCTATGCTGAACCCCTCCACCTTCCCCATACTCCCTTCAATCTCTTTTCTCTTCCCCTCACCCCAGAACAATGCAAATCCCTCCTTTTTACCTCCCCTCGAGAGTCCAGTGTCAATGAGGCCCTTAGGGACCTTGGAGACCTTCCCCTACACACCAAAATTGAACGTTATCAATGGGCCTCAGTGGCCATGGGCACCAATGTAGTGTTGCTGCAGCTAAGCCGATGTTTTTTTCTATCTCAGGAAATAAAATAGCTAAAAATCTGAAAATATTTGAGGAGATAGATGAGCTCAGAAGCCGAGGGGTCCTCTGCCAACTCTAAGCGATCCGATCAGCGGTTCCTGAGTTATTTGATCAGCTTTGATTGGCTCAAGAATCAAGCCGATCAAAGCCGATCAAATAACTCAGGAACCACTGATCGGATCGCTTAGAGTTGGCAGAGAACCCCTCGGCTTCTGAGCTCATCTATCTCCTCAAATATTTTCAGATTTTTAGCTATTTTATTTCCTGAGATAGAAAAAAACATCGGCTTAGCTGCAGCAACACTACACCAATGCCCTCCTAGTCCAGAAATACCAAGCACACCTCACCAGTGCCATACAGTGACACGACAGCTGTATAGTATGCCTTAAGCAACATCGAGCTTGGGAAAAGCTCGAACCTCATCTCCCCCTCCAAGTACCACCTCGTCTTCACTATAGGTCGACCACCTTTGGCCTCCCCATCTCCAGTACCTCCACTTACCATGAACTCCCTGCTTTGCACAATGAACCCACCTCCCATGCCTCCTCCAACCAGTCTTCAGCCTCCACTACCTCTACCCCCTCCACAGTGCATCCCTCTGGACAACGTACTGGTGGAAAGAAGACCCATGTTTACAAATCAGGCCGCACTAAATCAAAGAAAAAGCCACCACAACGTCCTCCTACCCCTCCCCCACTATTCTGCACCATGTGTGGAATGCTGGGACACCGTCGCCCTGACTGCCCCAGGAATGAGGATGCCAGGGCATGCTGCGACATCTGTGGCAAGCTCGGCCACTTCATGAAGAACTGTTACAAGAACTGGTACTGTTCTTACTGCCACTCCTGGGGACATCGTGGCCCTGATTGCCTGGACCCCCACCGCTATTGTTCTGACATGCACGACTGCCCAATCCCCCGCAACCACCGCTTCTATATCTGCCCTGTGGACTGCAGTCGCCCCACTTGGGAGGACCAAGACCCCCACACCACTTGTGACTATGATGCCACAACAGACCACTACTCAGACTGTTAGGAAAGTGGAACTTTCCCTGTTACCGATTTTTCTCAAACTGTACGATACTCACATATTCCTGCCTTTGCTACTGTACGATAAGCTGAGGGTTAGCGACTCATGACGTGTACTATAACAGGTAGCTGAGTCTCACATGTAGGACTACTTATAAGACTGACAAAGTACAATACGAGACTCTAAGCTAGTTCTTTTGTACCAATACTAGCCTGACTTGATCCCTCCTTATCTTGTGAATCACGAACTCCTCAGGGCGATTCCCTGACATCGATCTTTCTTAGTCCGAAGACCTTACCCATCTGTACAAGACTAAGTGATACGCATGGCTACATGTAACATTTCCCTTAAGAAAGGGGTGATGTTATGATCTGGACCGCTTACTGTACTATTTTTCTTTTTCTCTGTACCATTACCCAGACCCTGTACCCTCACCCTCAGCCCACCACTTCTAAACCCCTCCCCTGTTGCTTACTGACCACCGATCATGACGCACCTTGGCCCTATGCCCTGGTATTGTGACGCATTCCCTTCTACCTACCCTGTACCCTTACCAGTGACCTCATACTTATTCATGACGCATCTCTACTTACCCTCGACCCTAGTTAGTACTTATAGTGCGTCGTCTCAACTGTATGGACTCCAGACTCAACTTCTTGAGCAATCAAGCTAGTTCCACCCATCCTGAAGCTAGAGTTCTCTCTCAGGTTCTCTTGAGAGCTTTAGCCTTCACTGTCCCTCTTGGCTTAGGAGGTAATAGTCGAACTATGACTGTCTCCACCTGTGCCAAGAAGAACTGTCCTCTTCGCACTCGTGCTTCGCTAGCACTCGTGCACTTGTGAACCCTCTCTTCACCTGTGTATTCCAGGCCCTCCCAGAGTCTCCAGAAGCCTAGGCTTGGGCTAGACCAAGCCAAGAACCCACCAGACGCACACATCATGCACTAGGCCACACTTGAGCCTAACACAAGTTGACGCCTCGCCTATTACCCCAACCATGCCTCCTGTACAATGTTGATGGAACGGAAAATCGCAGCAGATGCATCACCACGTACTGCAACCTCCTCATCACGCAAGGGAAGAAGCAACAAGTTCAGCGGTTCTATCTTGCCAATCTAGGACGAGATCGGACCATCCTTGGCTTCCCATGGCTCCACTGTTAAGGCTTGAGGGGCCTTCTGGCACGACTTGTGCAACTAAGCCTAAAGGCTAGACAAGAGGATCACATGTGACAGCAGGGAGCACGGGATCTGAGCGAGGTACTTGCAGTGACCTCAACGATGTGGAGAGATAAGCTAGATCTTCGGAGTATTGCGGAGTCACGAGAAGCACGCGACCTAGAGCAATCTGAGCTAAGTCATTACAGCCAACTTAGAGGGGCGTGGGAGTAAAGCTAGAAGGTCTGAGTGATGACAGGGACAGTGACAAGGGAGGGTGCTTGAGATAGCAGAGCTCAAGCGCAGGGCAAGGGGTGGAAAGGCAAAGGCAACTCTCAATTGTAAAAGAGAAGTCAAGCTTAGGGCTTGACTCTGCGTAAAGTGGACTCCTTATATAGGAGTCCTACAGGGAATCACGTGTCACCTACTACCAAGTCATAATGAAGGTAGTAGAATGTCCAGGAAGCTTCTTCGCTAAGTATAGTATGGGGACGAGTTAGAGCGAGTCAGGATCTAAGTATAGTAGTGGCCTGATCCTTGGATCAGGCAGCATGAGTCACATGCCAAGACAATCAGTCAGCGCATTGCTGCACATCAGTCAGCAGTCCATAAGCACATACAGTAATCAGTCTCTGAGTCACAGACAAGAGGTAAGCATGATGTCGTAAGCAGTTCATGAGGGAAGTCATAACATCCATGCATTCAATCCCATGATCGATTGGACCAAGAAGACGATAGCAGGAGGACCCATCTCCCTAGCCACAACTAGTAGGAAGGCGGCAGACCAGCCTAAGACTTTGCTCCACTATGCGCAGTTGCTCGGACACACCCTGCATGCCACAAAATGGGAGGAAGGAGACAGCCTCGTCCTCCAGGTCAACCACACCAACATAGCACAAGAATGGGCGATTCGCACCCACAAGGAGCAAATCGCCCCAACAGCTGCTGACATGCCGCAAGAATATGTGCGACATTGGCAAGTTTTCTCAGAAAAGGAAGCACAGCACTTCCTGCCCAGTTGAGAGGACGACCATGCTATCAAGCTGAAACCAGACACCCCTGTGACCCTGGACTGCAAGGTGTTACGATTTTACCCACTATACCCACTATGTTTACTTACTTACTCACTCCTCTATCCACGCCTCTCGCCTTGTAACCGTCTCGAACCCTCTACTGGCCCAGGCCACAGATTCACATGACCAGACCCAGTATTCCACTCTCGCAACTCCATGTCTATATAAGGCTGCCTAGAGTAGCTTGTATCCCCTAGGCTTGTTCTCTTCGTACCAATACTGAGCCCCGCTCTGGCTCACAGCGGCTAACCAGCTTTCCTCTCATCTTGTGAATCCTCAGATCCTCAGGCTGATTGCCTGACTTTGAACCCCCCTTGTGAGCCCTTGTCATTGGGTTGCACACCTGAGGGGACTGCCACTGCGCTCGGCTTCAAACCCGAGACTCGCAGTGTCTGAGTCTAGTCTTGACTCAGCGACCGATCAACACAATATGCCCAGCACTCAGGCGTAACATTAGAACAAGCCTCTTGAACCCCTGAATGACCAACACCATAGGGCAAACTTGAAGACCCTAGAAACATCGACACCCCCACATTGATCGCTTAAATCGCGAGAGATCTGACCAACCAAAAATCACGTGACCACTATCAATTGAAAGCTACAAACCCCCCGATCCCAGATCTAAGAGCGTTTATCAATCGCTCCACAATAATGACCGATAAAACTACAATTGGCAATGGGATTACCTCCTGCCATAAGACTACGATATGCAAGCCCCTGTGGCGATATTCCCACCAGGATACAGACCCCTGAATCCAAATCCACAGAATGCTCCCCCAGCGCCCCAACCACAAGATTACAATCTGCAATTGGAAGGCCGAGAACCACCTGTCTTTGATGGCAACTGCTCAACTGCTGATGCATTCATCCATGAATTGAAACTCTATCACTATCTGAATGGAGGACACCCAATCATCATCAACGAAGCCACCCGAGTCACGCATGCCCTGACCTACATCCAAGGACCCGCAGTGGCAGAATGGCGACGTGCCCAAGAAGAATGGCTGATTGCTACCCCTGACCCTGATTGGGACGATTTTGAAAACTGATTTGTGCAAAACTGGTTTGACATTAACAAACCCCACCACACGGCAGCGCAGCTCAATACCCTCACTATGATTCACAACAACATCGACACCTATATAGCCCGATTTGCGGAACTAGTGTGCAAGGCATTATACCGCAATGACGACCCAGCAGTGCTTGAGAAGTTCAAGAGGGGACTAACCTTGCAACTCCTCAAAGCCTGTATGGGATATGATGAACCCCAGACATGGGAGGAATGGAAGTCATCCAGTAGACGATGACAGGCTATCATCACAGCTGTTAAGGCTCGAGGGGCCTTCTGGCACGACTTGTGCGGCTAAGCCTAAGGAAGACTTCTGGAGTGATCACGTGCAAGGGTTACGAGCACGAGATCCTGAGCAAGGCGCTTATGGCAGCCTTGACGACACGATAAGATAAGCTAAGATCCTCGGAGTATTGCGGAGTCACGGCAAGTGACGAGCAGCAATCTGAACTAAGTCATTACAGCCGACTTAGAGGGGCATGGGAGTAAAGCTAGAGGCCCGAGTGTTACAATCACACTGCCTCTGTACACTGAACTAGCCCTTGCGCAGTCTCTGGGACTTGCGACTAGGTACCTGACAAGACAAGGATGGAATACGGACCTCTCAGGGAGGCCCTACAATGCTACACGACTGAATTACTGTACGAGACTGAAGACTGACACTGAACTGGACTAATTAGGAAGGAGCTCCTAGCCTCATGCTACGAGCGCATGGTTGTGGCAGACGCATGGCACTGAAGGTGCATGCGTGTCTCACATCACATCGGCACATCACCATACGCTAAAGGCGTGTTCCCTAGGTTCTAGGGCATGGTGCAGACGTGTTCCGGCGTGTGTGCAAGCCGCGCGTCACTACGATAACGGTCTCTTAGATGATTGGACGTTTGGACTGACCCTTGACATCATTCCTTGCATGCGCCCATCAGATTGAACTAGAACGCTGCCGCGCCCTTATGGCGTGTGCTCTGGACTCTTATGACGACATGGGCCCTATGCCCTGACACTTACGCATCCCTCTTGATAGGGGCTTGACCGGTTTACTATAAGTAGTACGCATTCTGGACATGTAAGACTCAGACTCGACCTCTTCTGATCAGCCTACGATACTTGGCTTTCAGCCTACGAATACCAGACCCTTGGAATCACTGCAGAGTGACCCTTGGTTAGAACGAACCAGAACAGACCCCAAAGGACCACCAGTACACTCCGCTTCTTGCTCTATCCCCTTGTTTCTCCTCCCTTGTATTCAGGGAACCTTTGGCCCCTCACACCTTTGCGCTTGAGTCACCAAGTGCGCCAGAACACTTGTGCACCAGAGTCACCTGTGCACCTGTGTACCACAGAAGGCCTACGTATTGAGCCTTAGCAATCAATAGGAGAACCACAGTATAACGTCCACAGTACCCGCGGTACTACCCCACGAAGCAGGACTTGGGCTGAACCAAGTCACAGACAGCACACCGCTAAGAACGCCCAAGGCTGAGCGTAACACCGAGTGACGACAAGGGCAATGACAAGGACAAGGGCGCTTGAGATAGCAGAGCTCAAGTGCAAGGCAAGGGGGGCTAGAGGGCAAAGAACAACTCTCGATTGTAAAGAGAAGTCAAGCTTAGGGCTTGACTGGCCGTAAAGTGAGCTCCTTATATAGGAGCTCTACAGGGAATCACATGTCACCTACTACTGAGTCATAACGAAGGTAGTAGAATGTCCAAGAACATTCTGTGCTAAGTATAGTACTGAGACGAGTCAGAGCGAGTCAGGTTCTAAGTATAGTAACAGTCAGATCCACGGATCTGGCAGTGTGAGTCACAAGTCAAGATGATCAGTCATACTCATATAGTAAGCATTCCGAGAGACGCGGAGACGGGGTAAGCATGGTATCGTAATCAAGAAGAGCGGGCCGGTAGTCCGCGTAGGAGATCGTAACAACAGCCCTCAAACCACACAAGCAAGCGATATGGGAAGAGCATCGCGCACACATACCCTCACCCCCGATTGACACACTGCCACTCACACAGACCCTGATGCCAGGACTGGAACCGATGCAAGCTGACCGCATCGCGACTAGTAAAAACCGGCAATGCGCACAAGGGAGATGCTTCCTATGCAACGAACATGGACATATACAACAGACCTGCCCGAGGAAGTTCACGGGGACACGACTCGCAGCCTCGCATTTCAGGACTAAGTCCAGGAAGGCTAAGGCAACACGAGCAGAACTCCTCGCATACATCAGAGGGCTTAGTGATGAAGAGCACCACGCCCTTTGTGTGGCAGCAAAGTTCAATCAAGACATATTCCTCCCCCGACTAAATTTGATGCGTATAGCAGTATCATTCCACACAGCGCAAACAAAGGCTGACCTCCTGGCCTTCCTTGACTGCGGAGCCACTGAGTGCTTCATCAGCCAACAGTTTGTCGATAAGCACAAACTAGGGAGGAGACTCTTGCAAATTCCAAAGCTACTCAAGAACACCAATGGTTCCCTCAATTCAGGAGGAGATATCACCCACTACACAGACCTGGAAGTAATGACTGGGCAAACCCCACATGTCCTTCGATTCTACATAGCAAACATGGACGAAGATCACGTTGTCCTCGGCTACCCTTGGTTCGCAGCAGCCAACCCACTACCCAACTGGAAGAATGCTACCCTACCTACTAGTGTAGTGTTGCAGACAATAGGGGCTGTGTCGGAGATGCCCAGATCCTCTACCAAAGTGGCGGGCATGTCCACCACTGAAATCCACAATGAACCCCTCTGGGAGGAAGGAGATCAGCTCTTCATCCGCATCGCCAAGATTATGGTGGCACAACAACTAGCGGAACAAGCAGCGGATAAAACAGAGCGACGATGGGATGAGATTGTTCCCCCACAGTATCACGCACACACCTGGGTCTTCAGTGAAGAAGCATCGCAAAGATTCCCAGGTCCTTGGCCCTGGGATCACGCAATTGAACTAAAACCCAACACCTCACAGACACTGGACTGCAAAGTCTACCCCCTTACACCATCCGAAGATATTGCCCTACAGAAATTCATTGACGAGAACCTGGCAAAAGGGTACATTCGCACGTCCAAATCCCCATATGCATTCCCCTTCTTCTTCATCAAGAAGAAGAATGGCGACCTCAGACCCGTCCAGGACTACTGCAAACTTAATACCTGGACGACACACAACACAACTCCACTCCCCCTCATTCGCAAACTCATGGACCGACTCACGCGTGTAAATGGACAACCAGCGGCCCTATTTACAAAGCTTGATATTCGTTGGGGCTACAACAACATCCGAATCAGAGATGGAGACCAGTGGAAGGCAGCGTTCAAGACTAACTGAGGGCTCTTTGAGCCCATGGTCATGTTCTTTGGACTCACGAATGCACCTGCCACCTTCCAGTCCATGATGAATTGCCTGTTTTGAGGACTCATCAACGAAGGATACGTCACTGTTAGGGCGTGACACGGGTAACCCCTGGGTGGGATTTCCTGAAACCGCACCCGCACCCATCAAAACCGCACCCGAACGGTTACAGGTGCGGTTAAACCGTAAGCGTTCATGGTTTTTTTTTAAACCGCGGTTTCATCACGGTTTTTCGCAGTTTTTTGGACCCACGGGTGTATCAAGCAATAATATATAAAAAAAACACGGCCATAAGGGCACACAAGGAAACTACATAGATACATGACCCCCCAGGCATCCTAACAAGCGTGCGTTCTGCGAGTGCGCAGGCGGCTATCACTGTGGGCATTTTAGGATGGCATGCATGGTTTCATGTTAATTTTATGCAAAAAAT
>QLOZ01001165.1:0-21593 GCA_003314065.1 Lactarius sp. MG50
TGTGTGAAGTCTCAGCATGTGACATTGTGACTGTTGCAAAACTTTTGTCACCCTACTGTACTCTTCAAATCCTGGCATTGTAGCCGTCTAATTTAGAGATTATCGTGCCTGTCCCAAAAGTCCGATTTAAAAAGGGTGAAGCAGATCGCTTTCTATTCACGATTTGTTTGAGGTTTTGCAACTCGTGGAAACGGTGTGGAAACAGGCAGGCAACTGAAGTCGAGTCAGGTGGCAAGTCACGAGGCCGCGGCGTGCGGCGTGCCACTGGCAGTGCCTGTAGTTGCTCGCAGAGCCTCCCATTACCCCCATATCTCGTATGTGGATCTATAAGACCCCCCCCTGTCAAGATTGAACTTATTCTACTCCCCCTTTGTCTAACAGTGATATCCCCCATGTCTCAAGGCACTCATGCTCATGAAGCTATCCAACTAGGAGACCCGCCTGAGGAAGCAATCGGTGCTAGTATGATTACCCCATCGAACAGCTATTCTTCTCAGTTTGACCCAGCACCACCAGGAGAATCTATCTATCACTCCACAGAGGAGTCTGAGCTCCTCTTTTCCATGTATCTAGACAGGGCATCGAAGGAAGATAAAGATATGGCAGAGCACTGGCGTGCAAATGCTGATGGGATCATTATCTTTGTGAGTCCTAATATTACTACATGTTATGTCAACTCAAATGCCGCAGGCTGGTTTATTCTCTGCTGCTATCGCGGCACTGCTCACGGTGTCAATGCAGGACCTCCGGCCAAGCTCACAGGATACGTTCTATCTCGCAAATATTTACAAGGTGCTCGCCGATACCAATGGATCTCAGGTCTCTATCCCTTCCACCTCCGATTTCTCTCCACCGAGGCATGCCGTCTGGGTTAATTCACTCTGGTTCTTGAGCCTTGCTATTAGTCTTACGTGTGGCTTGTTGGCCACGTTGGTACAGCAGTGGGCAAGACGATACATCAGAGTCACTCAGTCATCCTACAGTCCACATAACCAAGCTCGCGTCCGTGCATTCTTTGCCGAAGGCGCCAACAAGTTCCACCTAATCTGGGCAGTTGAAGCATTGCCTACCTTGCTACATCTTTCCCTTTCCCTCTTCTTTGCCGGTCTTGGTGTGCTTTTGTTTAATATGAATCGCACAGTATTCGACGCTGTGATTTGGTGGGTCGGGTTGTCGCTGGTCATATACCTGTGTATTACCTTCCTGCCGGTCATTCGTCATGACAGCCCATATTATTCCCCACTTTCCTCCTTAGTCTGGTCTCTTTATACCTACGCCCTCTACCTCGTCTTCAAACTACTCCGAAAGCTTACTGCGTTCGGGTATTTCAGCTACGCAATTTGGGAACGTTTTCTTCGCCTAGAGAACCGTTATAGAAAACGGTTCCTATATGGGATCCGGAAAGCAGCCGAAGAAACCGCTCTGAGACTGCCACCCATGATCGATGGTCGTGCTCTAGTATGGACGCTCGAGTCTCTGGACGGAGATCCCAAGCAGGAGCAGCTCTTTGCAGGCATCCTTGACTTTTGCAAGTCTGCGGCTGTCACTGATCCCCTCGGCATTTTCAAACCACCAAAGGGTGAGAAGATGTCGGAGGTTATGGTCGAGTTAATGCACCATACATTGTCATCCAATCTGGCCCCGGACATTAAACTACACCGGATCGAGGTCTGCAGGCAAGCAATGAGTGTGGCGTCTCTTCCCATCACTTGGCCCATCTTGCAACGTGTTATCTACGAAGACTGGGGTGGACTCTTGAAGTCTGTCGATTTCGGACGCTTTCTTACGACGGCCAATTACAGCGACCCAAACGCTGATTACCACTCGAAATGCGTGGTTGCTGCTATTATAGCAAATGTCCAAGAACACGATGACCGTTGGTTCGAACTCGCCTCCTGCCAGTTGGGCATGCCAAGAGCTGTCCTTGAGAGCTACTTGACTCAAGGAGATAGTGTATTACTTGCCAATTGTATCAACATTTGTCAGCGCACGATTCAAGCATATTCAGAAAATCATTGGGCTATCGGTGCTGGCTGGCGGTCGAAGAGCCTCGAAATCGTTTCCAAGTTGGACGCACGAAATACCCGTCTTGGATTGCAACACGATTTCTGTCGCCTGTGGAATGAACTGATCCGCATGACAAGGGGATCTACAAATCGGCGCATGCCACCACTCGCTATCTTTATGCTCCGACACATTCGCAACATTTACATCGATTTACACCACGGCACCCCTGCTGCACCGATTGCGTTCTCTGCCTCCACCAACGATTACGCCAACGTTCTGTTCTACCCATCGTCGTATCCTTTGTGCGACATGCCGGACCATCACCCATACTTACCCGAGGTTGTCGTCGACCGAACGGGAGAGACCGCCCCCACTCCTGTCACAACTTTCCCCACTGTCCCTCGTCGTGACGCCATTCCACCCCCCGCATACGAGCCATCAACTGGTAATGTCCCTGACGCGGCTCAATGCCCTACATCGGTTCCTGTCTCGTCCCACCCTCCTCCGGAGCGTCTCGAAGGCCATCATCGACCTGCTGCATCGCGGGATATGACGGCTCGCGGTACAACACAAGGTACTATTGACCCACCCGCTACTTCGCCGACAGCAAGGGGTGACCCTCTTTCTACACCGGCAGGTTATCCATCCATCCCTCTGCAAGTCTCTCCTTCCCCATCTAGTGGTACACTCGCCCCTTCTGTAGCACCTGGCATGTCGCCTTCATTTCCTCCAACCACGATTCCTAGCCACAGGCCTCCTGCAGGGTTAGAGTCATTCTCAGCCCCTCTCCCATCCCGATTTGACCAAGCATCATCGGCCTCTACCATTTCCCTCGCTCCTCCGCAGGCGACCTCCGTTCCTATAGAGGCCCCTCATCTACACCAGTCAGCGCCGTCAGGTCCTGACATAGCCGCAGATCTTTCCCGCCGTTCATTCGATGCAGCACCCTTCCCTCATGACGTCGATCGCTCAAAGTAGAATGGTTAGTTCCGCGCTCTCTCGACCGCATCGTTACGTTGGGTTTTTATGCAAGTTTCCAGTGTCCTTCGTCTTTCAAAGGCGTCACAAGGCCCGCACCAGTGTAGATAATGTAAGATCAAGGTGTCCGCTGCCCTCTGAACCGTCAATCTCGTATCCTTTACCTTCGAACCTGCCGTCTTTGGAAATACCGCCACCATCCCAGAACTTCGGTGTGCCACCAAACCTAGCAACGTTGGCAACCCCTGCCTCGTGTATCTCTACAATTTCGCTTGTTTCTTTGCCGCTCTTGCCCCCCTATCCGATCTAACGCTATGTCTCCATTTTCCCACCTTTCGCGGCCTGCTTATTGCCCCTATCCCGCTTCGCGTTTCATACCTCGATCTCGTACTGTACCTATCTCGTCGCTTCATTGTTACTCGTCTGATTGTTTTCTCCGTACCACTACGTTTTGCGTGGGTATCGTGTTATTCAAGGCTTGACTGTCTCCCTTCGGATTTACTCCAATTAGAATTCGTAGCCGCTGTGTTTGTTGAATTACCTATGCTTCTCGTGCTTCATGCCCTACCTCTTCACCTTTATGTATTCAAGGCCTCTGTTTTTTTGGAATCGAAGTTGCTCTGCATTATTCTCGAAAGCTACAGCGCACGCCTCAGCCACCTTCTAAGTCATCTTATCGGATATCGATGTCATCCTGCCTCCCCTTACTATTTATCCTCCCACCTATTTATCCTCCCACCTATTTATCCTCCCACCTATTTATCCTCCCACCTATTTATCCTCCCACCTATTTATCCTCCCACCTATTTATCCTCCCACCTATTTATCCTCCCACCTTTCCTTCCTTACATCGTAGTTGCCTTAGCTTCCGCATTGCTCCCCCCCTTGCCTTCTTCTACCCCTCCTCCCTTTTCACTCACACCCCGTGCGCCCCGTCGTATGTACAACGATAACATTCAATCTATCGCGAAGCCTGACCAAACATGGTAACCTAGTGCAGTTTCTGAAGCCAATCGCGGATGCTCATGTGGGAGCCATGTGTCAGCGCCGGTATTGAGAACTAAATACGCAGCTCCCGGCGGTATTGAGAGAAGTAAGACTGCGATAAGGAAATGATTTCGAGTTCCACGGTTGTCGCGCTTGGTTCTTCGATATATGTTCCCATAGGTCGCTTTGCACCACAGAGATACAACTCACGTAACTCGGCAGGCTCGGTGTAGATGTTGGTGCGAGTGTAGTGTCGTCCCGAGTGAAGAGAAGACAGAGGGGAAAGGTGGCAAGGGAAGAGGCTTTAGGGATTTGAATACGCTGTGCTCGGGTTAGCTTAGGCGGCTTCGGAAACGGCTGAGAGGCTTTCTGATATCACGCTGAGTGCTTTAGAAGAGAGAAACGCAAGGGAATTGATAATGATTGTGAGGCCAGGATACAAGGCATATATACGAGAGGTGAGACAATGGGGAGAAAAGCGATAGGGAAAGGCACAAGTAAATGCTCAGAAATGTGGGAACAGGAATTGGTGGTGAGCTTTGAGAGTCGTAACAAAGCGGTGTGGGAGGTGTGCGGTTGCGAGGTGTCGAGAGGCTGAGTGTGGAAGTGGTGCGAAGAGGTGTAAAAGCGTGCGGAAGTGTGGCTTTCGCGCACAGGCCAGGAGCGATCCTTACATCGGCAAGCACAGGCCAAGTGCGACGGTGCCCTTGAGCGAGACTCGGGCGCTGGTACCACACAGCAAGCGCTTGATTAGTGGACTGAGGAGGCTATCAACGTGTCTTTTCTTCGGGAACGGAGGCACGTCACGCCTGGTCGGAAACGGTGCGAAGGGCCGGATGTAGCACGAGCCTGAAGAATTCGAGGCGAGGCGTATCACGTCGGAAGCAGGAGGCCGAGGAGGAACAAATCACCACGGCTGATCTCGTGGACATCTGTGTCCCACCTGCCAAAGAGCCCACTGATGCGCGGGCTGCGTCTATATCGGTATTGTGCCGTTCCCCAGGCGAGAACGCCACCCACCCCAAGGAGCGCCCACGGCCATCGGTGTAGATGGGGGCGGAGGCACCCTCCATCATGATAGCGTGGGCCATTGAGAAAACGTCGCGAGTGTCAAAGCAGGCGCATTGTTCCGCAGGCGCGATGGGCAGAGATATCGAGTTGTTACGGTTGTGTAACGGTCTATCTCACGCCGAAAGTATCCCTACGTCGTAGCATAGCTTGTCCCAAAGGGAACGTAATGTAAAGTGCAAACTATGTAGAGTCAGTGGCAATGGCACACTGGCACTGGCACTGGCTTCGTTGATCAGGCCACGTGCTGCCTTTGATCCTTCCGAGTCCCGTGACTCGGAGGTCACTGCACCCCTTTCTCCATTATGTCACTCGCTGGCATGGTTGACCTGCCTCTCGAACTCCTGATTGAAATAACGAGCTTTGTGGCAGTATCCACCCAGGATGTCCGCCAACTTCGCTGCGTGGACAAGACTTTCCACCGCGTCGCAACACCCGTGGCTTTCAAGACCACAATAATCCATACGACGGATAAGAGCACAAGAGGGTTTCTAAATTTGCTCAACTCATCCAATATTGTCAACCATGTTCGAGACATCACACTTGTCGAAGAACCCTTTCTTACTGATCAACCCTTGCCGCCCGAGACAGGTAGTAGTATGTTTAACCATATCATACGGGTGCTGACGCCATATTACCTCGAAACTCGCAGTTAGAAACGACGAGAATGTTAAACATGAGCGAGGTAACAACTTTGCGCATATTGTCAAGAAAATCATCGCTGAAAAATGTAAGCCAGTCATCAATAGTCTGAAAGACGCCTTCGCTGCTCTTCATCGGATCCCTGCATTGGAGTCACTCACGTTCTATTTCACTCCGAATGTTTGGGAGGAGGGTTCATTCTCTGATACAGATGCACCGCCATCGAGATTCCTCCTCCTCCAATGGGACGTCCTTGGTGCGATAGCGCACAACCCGAACCCACTCCCAACACTGCAGTCTCTGACGATCCACAAGTGGCTCGCTATACCTCACTCACTGTACTCAGAACCCCCTTTTGCGCGGATAGTCGCATCACTGCGACATCTACGGTTCATGGTGGACGCAGACGACCACGAGAATGCAGACAGCGAAGAACCGTTCATGAAATTTTGGTGCCAAGTTGTCAAAGAAAATGTGCTACAGCTTGCAGTGAACCTCGAGTCACTCGATATGGACAGCAGTCTAGGATTCGGGCACTCTTTTGACTTCAGTTCGCTCTCTTTTCCGCGTCTCACCGCGCTCTCGCTCACGAGGGTCATATGGGAGGAGGGCACGGCCATTGGCGGGCCAACTCTCTCAGGGGTGGAGAATTTCGTTGCCCGCCACGGAAAAACGTTGAGGAAGCTCGCGCTGCACAACTGCGCAATCAATGTCCAGAAGGGTAGGGATACGCCAATCCGCTGCTGGGCTGCCGTTTGGAACCGGTTCGCAAACGAGTTGACCGAGTTGGTGAATTTCGTCGCGGATTTCAGAAGATCGGTGCAATACGTTTACTATGATTTTGGCTTTGTACCCATTTTTTTTCGATTACGGGGTACAGAAGATGACGCGCCCGCGCTTGCGGCATTCGAGGCAACCATAGAAGCGCGGCAGAAGTGAAATGGACGACGTCGAGAGGAGACGGCGAGATGACGGTTTCGGTCTTGGTCTCGTCGGCTCGGGGGACATACCGGCCATAGAGTATTATATCGGCGGAAGATGGTCTCTACGGTGACATTGAAATGAAATTGAAAAGGCAAACTAGAGAAAAGAAGCTGCTTAACGGTCATTCGTGACGCTGCCCTCGTCCATCCCGTCATAGCCGGATTGCTTGGCCTACCTTTGGAACTCCTAGTAGAAGTCACGAATGTTGTGGTGTCCATGCAAGATCTCCAGCTACGACGTGTGAACAAGACTTTCTATACCTTTTCAACGTCACTGTCTGGCGCTTTCAGTCCATACCACAGAAGGAGTGCACAAGGCTTTCTGAACTTGCTAGATTCACCTGACTTTGTCAGCCATGTACAAGATGTCACTCTCGTCGAGGATTACTATTTGCCTACTTTAAGTAAGAGTAGGCGGCTCAGGCCTTCGAGGTGGGCCGGGGTTCAGTGCGAACAAAATCGTGGCCACAGAGGAAGAAGACGAGAATTATGAGCAAGGTGTTTGTCGTGCTGTAATTTGAGGAAATTATACCGTAACAACCACCGAACAGTGGGAAGGTCTCTCGGACGTGGTTTCGCCACTCTTCATCGATTTCCCGCTCTGGAACCCCTTACCTTCTCCTTTCATCCTAACATCCGTCTCATGGAACAGTCCATCTATATGGCTGATGACACCGTGGTCCGGTTTTTCCTTCTTCAGTGGGACGTCCTCGGTGCAGTGGCGTCCAATCCAAATCCACTCACCGGATTGCAGTCTCTTGCAATCGACAACACGCTCGCAGTATCCCACCCACTGTATGCTGAAGCGGCCTTCGCACGGATAGTTGCGTCGTTGTGGTATCTACACTTCTTCGTGCTCACAGATCCGCACTGCATATCATACACTGGATCCACAGCTCACGGACTCGAGTTCTGGGTGCAAGTCGTGGAGCAGCACTTCTATCGGCAGTGAACATCGAGTCACTTGCCATAGGCAAGCCGGTTCAGAGCTACTTCTTGACTTGAACTCGATCACTTACCCACGCATTACCGCTTCCCCGCTGAATAATTTCATCTGAGAGAATGTGGCCTGGTCATCTCTTTCCCATGAGAGAGCGTGTTACTCGGTTGGAAGGTTTCATCGTTCGCCACCCCAAGACACTTGAAAGACCTCGAAGTGCATAACTGTACAATCTTTCTACCCGACCATCCGTCTTCGTTCCGCTACTGGGCGGACATTTGGAACCGCCTTGCTGCGGTGGTGACCGAGTTGGTGCACCTAAGCACCTTGTGGTGGAGTTTTGACACCATAACATCCTGGGCATTGTCACGTTAAATTCAACAGGCTGCTCCTTCGGCGACTTGATGGGTATGATGGAAGAGGACGAGCCCGCGCTCGTGGCATTCAAGGCTATCTTGGAGGCACGGAGGACGGTAGTGATGATTGTCAATGAGAGATGTGGTGATGATGTCACGTGAGGTGTCGAGTCGTAAAATCATGCTCAACGCCACCACCACTCGTAATTCATAAACTGGCCAATAAAGTACCCTACGAAAGATGTGCCATATGTGACGGGTTGAGCATTGTACTCAGAATTTCCACTCGTAACTCGATTGCAATTCCCGATTGAGCAAACTGTTGTGAACAGTTTGAGGGAACGCGATGTCACGCAGGAACGAGCGAATGGATGTAGCATGACTTTGTTAGGGAAGTTGCAGTAGCTGGTAGTAATGCGTACGAGTAATATACACCACAGTGACCTTGGCCCAAGTGCTTCACGTTAGTTGAAGAAGCACCCACGAAATGAAAACACGCTAGCCCCATCAATCGTCATCCTTAATGTCATGCTTCTTCTTCAGTTGCACCAATTCCTCCTCTCTCCGTGCGAGCTCTGCCTTGGCCGCCGCGGCGTCCTGCTTCGCAGGCATGTGATACAGCACTACAATATATCGCTCTTGCAAATGGAACCCATTTAGATGTTCCAGTGCGTTCTTTGCCTGCAATAAACAGAGTCAGCCGCTTCGATTGGGGGTGACGGAGGTAAAGCCCACGAACATCCATGACGTCGTCGAATACTACGAATGCCGTTCCCTTTGTCTTCGGCTCGTTCCCAATGCGAATTTGTCTAATGCTTCCGTAGCGACCGAAGAGGTCATATAAATCCTCGCCCGTGATCTGATAGTTTAAATTCTTGACGAAGAGTATACGGTTGGCGCCAGGGGGAAGTTTGGCCTATAGCAAAGATACACACGTGAGTAGATGCGCTGTTACTCTTCCGAAACAAGAGATGGGACTCACAGTTGGCCTTTGCATAGACATCCCGTGTACTTTTTGAGGAGGTGGTGGAGAAGTGTGGTTGCTCCTAACGTGAGGTTATGGTTGGTTATGTCTCCGTAGCTGACGTCATCACGATGATGTAAGGCGTTTGGGATCGGATCGGATCGGATCGGAAGGGGTTACAACTGTTGGAACAGTAAGTAACTTACCTTTCTCTTTCAGATCCTACTGTACGGTACTTATTCTCTATGCCCAGACTAAGGATAAGACTGTAGATCTACGGGCTAGCACAATTTGTCCAACGTGCATCGCTCCGTGAAACGGCGTTAGGCGAACAAATTTGATTCACATAGTTACCCGTTTTTAGGTATTTCAGTTCCAGTCCCTTAAGTGGCTGAGAGGTGGTCCTGTGGGTGTATAGTACGGTAATGTCGAGTCCTACTTTTCTCTCGATCCGCTTGCTCAGCTTTTCCAGTACGTACCCTCTCATTATGCATCATGCATCCGATTTGGTGACCCTCACTCCAAGTTCGAAAAAATGAAATGTCACTACCGACCAGAATCTGGTGCACGTCGCACGACCGAGATACAGCATTACCGTCTGTATTCCTTCGATAGTCCTGCAATCTCTTCACAATTAAAGGAGAAGGGATCGATAAACCATTTCTAAGGATCAGGACTTCATCAGTTCAAGGGATTTGGGTCGTGTGACAGTGCGCTGTGGCTATCATCTCGACAGTTGATGGACTCGGACGCCACTCCACATACCTTTAAACAGTTGGCTCTGACCTTCACTTAGACCGTCCGACTCGTGTCCTCACCGTCGCCGCAGGCCATCTTGAGCTCTGCTAAGAAACTTTCAAGCCCTTCTTACATTCCACACCTGTACTAGAATCGTCAATGTCGCACCCCGCTCATGAAACCAGCAACAAGGAGAGGTTTAGCGCGTGTAATTCACCCCTTCGCAGTCCCGTCCTCATGACCTAAGCCATGTGTGCGCACAGGTGACCCAAGTCATTCCACGCGAAGCCAGACGTCATACGGAAAGTCCTACTTTGTCGATGGGTCGGGACCCCTCTTCTCTATGTATGTGGAGTTGGCGGCAGAGGAGGACAGAAAGATGGCAGAAAGCTGGAAGGGAGATGCTGATGGGATTCTTGTCTTCGTAAGCTCCTGATCTTGCTCTCCGCGTGAAACGTAGTTTTTCACATCAATTTGAATGTTATAGACTGGTTTATTCTCTGCTGCCGTTGCGGCGTTGGTTGCAGTGTCAATTCAGGATCTCCGGCCGAGCTCGCAGGACAATTCTGCGTTTTATCTAGCAAATATATACAAGCTACTTGCTGATTCCAGTACCAACAGTTCCCACATCCCTATCCCCTCCACACTGCCTCATCCATCCACGCCATTCTCTCCGCCAAAGTACGCCGTCTGGGTCAACTCGCTATGGATCTTGAGCTTGGCTATAAGTCTTACCTGTGGTCTCTTGGCGACTTTGTTACAGCAATGGGCCCGTCGATACATCAAGATAATCCAGCCACGCTATAGTCTATACAAGCGAGCTCAAATCCGTGCGTTCTTTGCCGAGGGCGTCGATAAGTCGCACCTCCCCTGGGCAGTTGAAATGTTACCCACCCTCTTACACCTCTCCCTCTTCCTCTTCTTTTCTGGCCTTCTCGTGTTCCTGTTTAATATCAATCACACAGTTTTCAGCGCTGTTGTTTGGTGGATCGGACTTTGCACAGCCTTATATATATGCATCACCTTCATGCCAATGTTTCGGCATGACAGCCCCTACTATTCCCCGCTTTCATCATCGTTCTGGTTTCTTGCCACCGGAGTACTTTATATAGTCTTCCAAATTCTTCAGCGACTCACTTCCGATCGTCACTTTAGCTATTCAACTTTGGATCGCTTTCGCCAGTTGAAGGAACGTTATTATGGTTGGTTTCTACATGGTATGGGGAGGACGGCCGAGGAAACTGCTCGGAGTCTGTCATCATGGATTGGGGGTCGCAATTTCTTGTGGATGCTCGAGTCCTTAGATGAAGATCACGAACTCGAGCGGTTCTTTTCAGGTATCCCTGGCTTCTGCAACTCCAAAGTGGTCGACGATCCCCTGGGCACTTACATTAGGCCGAACGCTGAGAAAATATCAGAGGCTCTGATTGGATTGGTGCATCACACCTTGTCGTCCAGTCTAATCCCGACAACGGTGAAACAAGAGCGGATCGTCATCTGCAGGGAGGCAGTGGACGTGATATCACTTCTCATCAGCCCGCAGGTCATGCGACGTGTCCTCTACAAAGAGTGGGAGGGACTCTTGAACTGTGTTGAATTCGGGCTCTTTCTGGGGAGGGCTAATCACGCAGACCCACTCACAGCCCACTGGTCACGGTGCATGGTTGCCATCATTCTAACAACTGCACAAGAACACGACGACCTTTGGTTCGAACTCGCAATCGGCCATTTAGGTGTATCAAGAACAGATCTCCAGAACTATCTTGCACATGGCGATAGTGTGCTCCTTGCTAACTGTATCCATACTATCCGGTTCTGGGTTAGTGATTACTCTATGCATCACTGGGCCCGCCCTGCCGACCTCCGATCGAAGACCCTCGAATCAGTCTCTAAAGTTGAAGTACGACAAACTCTTCCTGCTCTCCAGCACGCCTTCTGTCTCATGTGGAATAAGGTTGTTCTCTTGGCGCGGGGCACCAGGAGCCGTGACGCCCACTTTTTGTGGGTACTCATACTTAGGCATATCCGCAATATCTATATCGAACTCCACCAAGGCACCGATGCTGCCCCGACAGCATTCTCTGCTTCCACGTGCATTGACGACAGCACTCTGGGAGTGTCATCATCGTACCCTTTGTGCAATATCGAAAGCCACCACCCTGTTCGCCCAGATTTGGCCACTTGTTTGCTCACTGGTCAACATGACGCCGCTCCCGATACACCCCCCTCGGCAAATTTGGATCTTGGGAACATGCACCCTGCAAACCCACAATCGTCCTCTGGTCTACCTGCGACATTGTCTGACTTTGAGCTCCCTGTTCTACAAACCCTCGCCACAATCCGAGCTCCTTTCTATGGTTCTCTTCACGAACCAGATGTCTACTATGGCTTGCAGAATGAGATTGCTCTTAGAGTGCAGAACGGTGAATTTTCTCACTCTCGATTAGGTTCTACCAACACCCCCGGACATATTTACATTGCTTTACACCGGGACATCGAAGCTGCTCCCGTAGCGATCTCCATCTATACTGCCGGTAGCGACCTTATTCCGTTTTTCCATCCTCCTTATCCTCTTTTGAACATGGCAGACCCCTACCTGGGACCTCCGTCACGCTCCCACGAGGTGGTCGTTGGCACAACAGGGGAGACCGCAGACGGCCCCGGGACCTTTTCCTCCGCTGTTCTATCCCACGACGCCGTTTTGAACATAGCCACTCCTCCTGCCGAACCCAGGGTGCCATCCACATCCGCACAGAATCCAAACCATGGCAGCACATACTCCACAGAAGCGCTATTCCACGGCGACATACCCGTCGCATCACAACACCTGGTCCTGGTGGCCACTTTTTCTCCCCCAGCTACTCTAGCAACTCGATTTTCTCCCATCGATATCGAGGGCCACCGCCTTTGTACAACTTCCTTCAATTCAGCTACTGCTGATGCAACACAAGGTGTCCCTCACATCTTGGCCATCTCGTCAGAACCTGTCCTCCGCACATACCCCATCCGTGCATTTTTTGAGTCCAGGTCCATGTTTCCACCCCCTCCACTAGCCGCCTCGTCATCTCATGACGATTCCCTTGCTCAAAAACAGAATGAAGATCCCACCATCCCCCTACCGACATTCCTGGTGCATTGTGTTTGTCCTTGCCAGTTGCGACCCTCAGCCATGCACTCCCCTCAGACCCATCTGTGACCCGGTCTCATCGTATCCTTACCATATCGGTATATTTTTCTTCGCCATTAGCCACCGCTTTTTCTCTTACCATCTTGCAGGTAACTACCCTTGCAGGCCCTAGCACCGGCACAAGCGTTGCGCCTTTTTTGTAGCCTACATAAGGGCCTGCAGAGCGCGAACAATCTCATTCTGACTAGGCATCTTGTACCTATACGGATCTACCCCATCAGTCCTCGGAGTTATAACAGTTCCTTCACAGCCTTTCTGGGATACAAGTCCCTGCTTCCAAGACGCGGGTCGATCGTGAACTCTCCTCTAAGATAGAGTCAACAGTTGCTAAACTGGCCAAGAAGAATCGGGTTACCACCCGAATACGCACAGCCACTCGCACCAGTTGAACGGAAGCCTCGGCAATGTCGGCGTCTTCTTGGCGCGGATATGGGCAATCCGCTGTACACGTACCAGCACCAGCAAAGTTTTAGCTCACGGGGGATCAACGCGTCTCGCGAGATGGCGTTCATGCCGTACTCCCTGAGGCGGGGCTGCGAAGGACGGACCCGCTGTGGGGTCGCAGGGCATCTTAGTGTTCTCACTAGTTGGATCACGCGTCGTCATCACCACTGCTCTCTTACTTTTCACATCTATGGTCTCTTTTTTTCTGTTTCATGTCTCTGTTTTGTGTCCCGCATCACACACCCCTTCTTTCTTACCTCGATACATCACTGTCCACTCATCTTATACGTCTATCGTCAGTGCTTTGAGAGTGGAGTCTTTTATGCAGCTTGCGGCAGCCATCCTGGTGTTGTCGTTGTTACCATGTTATGTTACCCCTGTGGTCACTTCTATCCCATCCAGAACGACTCCCACTAGTAGTAGGTTAATCCCGATTTTTGCTAACATTCCCCATGTTTTTGTCTTTCCGTTCCACTTTTTGCTACTAAATTGCGGCCCCTGCTTGACGACCATAAATTGCAATTTCCTTAATAATGCGGAGGTTTAATCGACTTGAATCTCAATAGCGGCAGGTCGGAGAAGACGTATATAATCATGATCCAACACTCAAGTCCATTGTCCCTTCACAGCCCTTCCCTACACGGGTCCCCATAGATACTGTCGACTCGGAGCTCGATAGCGCGCAGACTGGTGGCACTGGTCTCTCCCTCAGGCCGTGGCGAGTCCATCACCTCGTTTAGCACCACCATGCACAGACTCGGAGGCCCGAGCACGGCCCGCAACACCCCTGGTCACCACGACAAGGCCGCGTTAGGTGCTGCACAGTTTGTGTGGGGCGGCTTCACTTGTGGATAGACTGGTGGCATGACGAACTGTTGGCGGCGTTGGTGGCACGGGGGACGGTTGTGTTGAGGTTGAGCGTGGTGGTTTTCTTTTGTGAGCTGAGGCCCCAGGCGCGAGCGACTGGCGACTGAGCCTGAGGGCAGTGACACGGACCTGGCTCAGGCTCTTCTGCTGGGTGTCGCTGCTTGGCTGAGGCTCTTGAGCCCACTACAGGAGTGACCAATCCATCCTGACCATCCTGGGACGTCTTCGTCTCGGCATACTACTTACTCGTAGTTCAAGTCTGCCACGAATTCGTCTGGGCCGTCCTGGTCCTCCTCCATGACGGTATTAATCCTCCTCCACTGCATCCTCGGTGCAGTGGCGTCCAATCCAAATTCACCTCCCGGATTGCAGTCTCTTGCAATCGACAACACGCTCGCAGTACCCCACCCACTGTATGCTGAAGCGGCCTTCGCGCGGATAGTTGCGTCGTTGCGGTATCTACACTTCTTCGTGCTCACAGATCCGCATTGCCTATCATACACTGGATCCACAGCTCACGGGCTCGAGTTCTGGGTGCAAGTCGTGGAGCAGCACTTCTATCCGCAGTGAATATCGAGTCACTTGCCATAGGCAAGCCGGTTCAGAGCTACTTCTTGACTTGAACTCGATCACTTACCCACGCATTACCGCTTCCTCGCTGGATAATTTCATATGAGAGAATGTGGCCTGGCCTGTCATCCCTTTCCCATGGGAGAGCGTGTTACCCGGGTGGAAGGTTTCATCGTTCGCCACCGCAAGACACCTCAAAGACCCCGAAGTGCGTAACTATACAATCTTTCTACCCGACTATCCGTCTTCGCTCCACTACTGGGCGGAGGTTTGGAACCGCCTTGCTGCGGTGGTGACCGAGTTGGTGCACCTCGTGGTGGAGTTTCGCCACCATAACATCCTGGGCATTTTCCAAGGATATTACGTTGAATTCAACAACGGCTACTCCTTCGGCGACTTGATGGGTATGGAAGAGGACGAGCCCGCGCTCGCGGCATTCAAGGCTACCTTGGGGGTACGGAGGACGGTAGTGATGATTGCCAATAAGAGATGTGGTGAAGATCCCACTGAGGAGTAGAATTGGACAATCACTGGCACGCATTTTACAGCTCAACACCACCACCACTCGTAAATTCTTGACAATGTTACAAGAAGAATGCCGTGCCTTGTCCAGCAGATTGCCAGGTTTGTCGTACCACACTGAGACTAGTAAGGATCCGAGATAGAATCCATCATCATACGGGCCAATGAGGACAGGTCGGACCTATTCTGTTCCCTTATAATTCATAAATTGACCAATAAAGTGTACCCTATGACGATGCGCCATATGTGACGGATTGAGAATTGTACTCAGAATATCCGTAAAGTCCTTCGATTGCTCACTTCCTCAGTTGGACGAACAGGAATAGCTGTGGTGCGTGGTATGATTTCCACTCGTAACTCGGTTGCAGTTCCCGATTAAGCAAACAATTGTGAATAGTTTGAAGGAACGCGATGTCACGCAGGAACGAGCGAATGGATGTGGCATGACCTTGTTCGGGAAGATGCAGTAGCTGGTAGAAATGCGTACTAGTAATATACACCAGTGACCTTGGCCCAAGTGCTTCGCGTTAGTTGAAGAAGCACGCACGAAATGAAAACACGCTAGCTCCCGTCAATTGTCATCCTTAATGTCATGCTTCTTCTTCTGTTGCACCAATTCCTCTTCTCTCCGGGCGAGCTCCGCCTTGGCCGCCGCGGCGTCCTGCTTCGCAGGCATGTGATACAGTACTACAATATATCGCTCTTGCAAATGGAACCCATTTAGATGTTCCAGTGCGTTCTTTGCTTGCAATAAACAAAGTCAGCCGCTTTGATTGGGGGGGCGGAGGTAAAGCCCACGAACATCCATGACGTCGTCGAATACTACGAATGCTGTTCCCTTTGTCTTCGGCTCGTTCCCAATGCGAATTTGTCTAATGCCTCCGTAGCGACCAAAGAGGTCATACAAATCCTCACCCGTGATCTGATAGTTTAAATCATCTTGACGAAGAGTATACGGTTGGGCCAGGGGGAAGTTTGGCCTGTAGCAAAGACATACACGTGAGTGGATGCGCTGTTACTCTTCCGAAACAAGAGATGGGACTCACAGTTGGCCTGTATAGACACATAGACATCCCGTGTACTTACTTTTTGAGGAGGTGGTGGTTGCTCCTAGCGTAAGGTTATGGTTGGTTTATGCTTAACTTGTCTCCGTAGCTGACGTCATCACGATGTAAGGAAGGTGTTTGAGATCGGATCGGAAGGGGTTAGTTGGAACAGTAACTTACCTATCTCTTTCAGGTCCTATGGTACTTATTCTCGATGTCCAGATTGAGGATATAACTGCAGATCTGTGGACCAGTACGATGTGTGCAACGTGCATCGCTCCGTGAAACGGCGGCGGCGAACGAATTTGATTAACATAGTTACCCGTTTTTACGGTATTTCCAGCCCATTCGGTGTGGCTGAGAGGTGGTCCTGGGTGTATAGTACAGTAATGTCGAGTCCTACTCCTTTCTTGATCCGCTTGCTCAGCTTTTCCAGTGCTTACCCTCTCATTATGCACCATACATCCGATTTGGTGACCCTCACTCCGAGAAGGTTCGAAAAAATGGTATTACGACCGGAACCTGGTGCACGTCGCACGTCACGGTCGCACGACCGAGATACACGTCTGCATTCCTTCGACAATCTCTCCACCATTAAAGGAGAAGGGATCGATAAGCCATTTCGAAGGATCAGAAGAACTTCATCAGTTCAAGGGACTTAGTGCGCTGTGCCTGTCATCTTGGCATTTAATGGCCGCCACTCCACATACCAGTACTAGTAGTAAACGGTTGGCTCTGGCCTTCACTTAGACCGTCCGACTCGTGTCCTCACATTTTCAAGCCCTTTTTACGTTCCACGCCTATACTAGAATCGTCAATGTCGGACGCCGCTCATGAAACCAGCAGCATAGGAGATATACCAGAGGAGCGGTCTGGCGGATGTAATTCACCCCTTTTCAGCCCTGTCCTCATCATCTGAGCCATGTATTCGCACAGGTGACCCAAGTCATTCCACGCGGAGCCAGACGTCATACGGAAAGTCCTACTTTGTCGATGGGTCGGGACCCCTCTTCTCTATGTATGTAGAGTTGGCGGAGGAAGAGGACAAAGAGATGGCCGGAAGTTGGAAGGCAGATGCTGATGGGATTCTTGTCTTCGTGAGTTCCTGATCTTGCTCTCTGCAAGTAGTTTTTAACATTAATTTGAATATTATATAGACTGGCCTATTCTCTGCTGCCGTTGCGGCGTTGGTTGCAGTGTCAATTCAGGATCTTCGGCCGAACCCGCAGGACGATTTTGCGTTCTATCTGGCGAATATATACCTGCTACTTGCTAATGCCAGTACCAACAGTTCCCACATCCCTATCCCCTCCACACTGCCTCATCCGTCCACGCCCTTCTCTCCGCCAAAGTACGCCATCTGGGTCAACTCGCTATGGGTCTTGAGCTTGGCTATAAGTCTTACCTGTGGTCTCTTGGCGACTTTGTTACAGCAATGGGCCCGTCGATACATCAAGATAACTCAGCCACGCTATAGTCTATACAGGCGAGCTCAAATCCGTGCGTTCTTTGCCGAGGGCGTCGATAAGTTGCACCTCCCCTGGGCGGTTGAGATGTTACCCACCCTCTTACACCTTTCCCTCTTCCTCTTCTTTTCTGGCCTTCTCGTGTTCCTGTTTAATATCAATCACACAGTTTTCAGCGCTGTTGTTTGGTGGATCGGACTTTGCATATCCATATATATATGCATCACCTTCATGCCAATGTTTCGGCATGACAGCCCCTACTATTCCCCGCTTTCATCATCGTTCTGGTTTCTTGCCACCGGAGTACTTTATATAGTCTTCCGAATTCTTCAGTGGCTCACTAACAATCACTACTTTAGCTATGCAACTTGGGACCGCTTTCGCCAGTTGAAGAAACGTTATTATGGTTGGTTTCTACATGGTATGGGGAGGACGGCCGAGGAAACTGCTCGGAAACTGTCATCAGGGATTGGTGGTCGCGCTTTCTCATGGATGCTCGAGTCCTTAGATGAGGACCACGAACTCGAGCGGTTCTTTTCAGGTATCCCTGGCTTCTGCAACTCCAAAGTGGTCGACGATCCCCTGGGCACTTACATTAGGCCGAACGCTGAGAAAATATCAGAGGCTCTGATCGGATTGGTGCATCATACCTCGTCCAGTCTAGTCCCGGAAACGGTGAAACAAGAGCGGATCGTCATCTGCAGGGAGGCAGTGGATGTGGTTTCACTTCTCATCAGCCACCAGACCATGCGACGTGTTTTCTACGAAGAGTGGGAGGGACTCTTGAACTGTGTTGAATTCGGGCTCTTTCTGAGGAGGGCTAATCACACCGACCCACTCACGGCCCACTATTCGCGATGCATGGTTTCCGTCATTCTAACAACTGTGCAAGAACACGACGACCTTTGGTTCGAACTCGCGATCGGCCATTTAAATGTCTCAAGAGCAGATCTCCAGAACTACATTGCACATGGTGATAGTGTGCTCCTTGCTAACTGTATCCATACTATCCGGTTCATGGTTCGTGCTTACACTATGCATGGCTGGTCCCGCCATGCCAGCCTCCGATCGAAGACCCTCGAATCAGTCTCTAAATTTGAAGTACGACAAACTCTTCCTGGGCTACAGCACGCCTTCTGTCTCGTATGGAATAAGGTTGTTCTCTTGGCGAAGAACGCCAGGAGCCGCGACGCCCATTTTATGTGGGTACTAATACTCAGGCATATCCGCCATATTTATATAGACCTCCATCAAGGCACCAATGCTGCCCCGACAGCATTCTCAGCTTCTACGTGCACTGAGGACGGCATTCTAGGGTCGGCATGGTCGTACCCTTTGTGCAATATCGAAAGCCATCACCCTGCAAACCCACAATCGTCCTCTGGTCACCCTACGACACCGTCTGGTTCTGAGCTCCCTGTTCTACACCCAATCCCAGCTCCTTTCTACGGTTCTCCTCACGAACCAGATATCTACTATGGCCTGCGGAATGAGATTGCTCTTAGAGCGCGGAGCAGCGAATCTTATCACTCTCGATTAGATTCTGTCAACATACCCGCCGCACCACAACACCTGGTCCTGGTGACCACCTTTTCTCCCCCAGCTACTCTAGTCACTCGAATTACTCCCATCGATATCGAGGGCCACCGCCTTTGTACAACTTCCTTCAATCCAGCTACTGCTGATACAACACAAGGTGTCCCTCACATCTTGGCCATCTCGTCAGAACCTGTCCTCCGCACATACCCCATCCGTGCATTTTTCGAGTCCAGGTCCATGTTTCCACGCCCTCCACTAGCCGCCTCATCATCTCATGGCGGTTCCCTTGTTCCAAACCAGAATGAAGATCCCACCATCCCCCTACCGACATTCCTGGTGCATTGTGTTTGTCCTTGCCAGTTGCGACCCTCAGCCATGCACTCCCCTCAGACCCATCTGTGACCCGGTCTCATCATATCCCTACCATATCGGTATCTATTTCTTCACATTAGCCACCGCCTTTTCTCTTACCATCTTGCAGGTAACTACCCTTGCAGACCCTAGCACCGGCACCCTTTTTGTAGCCTACATAAGGGCCTGCAGAGCGCGAACAATCTCATTCTGACTAGGCACCTTGTCACCTATACGGATCTGCGCCATCTGTCCTCGAAGTAATAACAAGTCCTTCACAGCCCTTCTGGGATACAAGTCCCTCCTCCCAAGACGCGGGTCGATCGTGAACTCTCCGCTAAGATAGAGTCAATAGTTGCTAATTGGTGAAGAATCGAGTTACCACCCAAATCCGCACAGCCACTCAAGCCGCTGTACACGCACCAGCACCAGCAAAGTTTTAGCTCGCGGGGGTTCAATGCGTCTCGCGAGATGGTGTTCATGCCGTACTCCCTAAGGCGGGGCTGCAAAGGATATTAGTGGCCAGAACCGGTAGCTCGCAAGGCCGCCAAGGAGCCCCTGGGCAGGTAGGCGCGTTCTATCTGGCTTATGGGCCAGCTGTGACGCCGCAGGGCGTCTTAGAGTTCTCGCTAGTTGGATCACGCGTCGCCATTACCACTGCTCTCTTACTCTTCACATCCATGTCTCTTTTGTGTCCCACATCACACACCCCTTCTTTCTCTCCTCGATATATCACTGTCCACTCATCTTGTACGTCTATCGTCAGTGCTTTGAAAGTGGAGTCTTTTATGCAGCTTGCGGCGTAGTAGGTCAATCCCGATTTTTGCTAACATTCCCCATGTTTTTGTCTCTCCGTTCCACTGTTCGCTGCTGAATTACCGCCCCTGCTTGATGACCATAAATTGCAATTTGCCTTAACAATGTCGGAGGTTTAATCGACTTGAATCCCACTAGCGGTAATCTTAAAGTGTATCGGGTCGGAGAAGGCGTATATCAACGCTCAAGTCCATTGTCCCTTCACAGCCCTTCCCTACACGGATCCCCGTAGATACTGTCGAGCTCGATAGCACGCAGACTTGTGGCACTGGTCTCTCTCTGTGGCGAGTCCATCACCTCGTTTAGCAACACCGTGCACTGAGGCCCAAGCTGGCCCGCAACACCCCTGGTCACCACCACGAGGCTGCGTCAGGTGCTCAGCAGCTGCACAGTTTGTGTGAGGTGGCTTCACTTGTGGATAGTCTGATGGCATGACAAATTGTTGGGGTGTTGGCGGCGCAGGGGACGGTTGTATTGACTGTGGTGGTTTTCTTCCCGGGCCATGAGCTGGAGGCCCCACAGTGCCAGGTGCAAGTGACTGGCGACTGAGAGTGGCAACCGTGACACGGACCTGGCTCTTCTGCTGGGTGCCGCTGCTTGGCTGAGGCTCTTGATTCACCGCAGGAATGACCAATCCATCCTGGTCATCCTGGAACGTCTTCGTCTCCGCATACTACTACTATTCGTAGTTCAAGTCCGCCACGAATTCGTCCTGGTCCTCCTCCGCTCCTGCCGCGTGTACGCAATCATTCCTCCCTCTTCTGCTCCAGCGCAACAACCGCAACTACTTGCCGTACTACTTCTCGATCTGCTCCAGACAGATATTTGGGCCCTCCGCCCTGGCGTTGCTCTTCCACCCGCCTCCGGCCTGCTTCCACATTCCTCAGCTTGTAGGTGGAGGACTCGACGACATTCGGCGATGTATGCAAAGCTATCAGAAGCACCCATGTCGGACTACATGGCGCTTCTCTCTTTCCACCCTCCAGCTGTCCCTGCTCGGTCCGCCGGGGCGGCTTCGGCATGTTGAAGGTACAGTGCGTCCCTGCGTGGGGTGTGGGACCTCGCGGCGTCCACGGTGGAGCCCAGGCTCGACTCTAACTCAGTGCCGAGTCCGAATCAGGC
>QLOZ01001172.1:0-16374 GCA_003314065.1 Lactarius sp. MG50
CCCACGTGACCGCCTCTGTACTGAGTTGTACGCGCCGCGGAATACAAATTCGGATTCAAAAAAAAAAAATCAAGTATCTAATGCTACGATACCGTGACCCGCACGCAGGCGTGGCACGAGAACTGAGGCGACTACAGGACTACTTGTGGTGTATAATGCTTTCCTTTCTTGAACATAGGTGCGGGACTTAAGTAGATTTCTACGCATGAGTTTGTGATTTCCTTTAGTTTTTTTGGCTACCGGACGCGCTGTAAGGCACGCTGGCACTGGCATCATACAGTATCATCTTCAACAGCACACACCCATGCCACGTCCCCTATCAGCCCTGCCCCCAGTCTATTATGCCATATTTTGCGTATATGAGCCCATCTTGACCACGATGGGCTTCGTCGGCACACTGCTAGATCCAATAAAGGTACTGTATTGGTCTTTTTAGACGATCCTGGACTCCTCCGCCTTATGTGTTTTTGGTTTTTTCAGACACACAACATGCAGGCTCCCTGGCCTCCTAACAGCCCACCACCGAAACTTCTACCTCTCGCGACAACGGTCACGGTCGTGCAACTTGCCCACGTCTGTGGCCTTCTCGGCCTTATCAACATCTTCGTTCTCGGCGCCACGCGCCGTTATCTCTCGGCTCAGCCCGCGCTACAGGAGAAAATCGTCGGTGCCCTTCTCACGCCACTCCTCATTGCCGACGTCCTTCATCTCGTTCTCACATTTTGGGCCCTCGGGGACACGCGCTGGAACTTCTCAGAGTGGAGCGGGATGCTCTGGCTGACGTATATTCTGGGCGTCTCTTTATTGATCCCGCGCGTTGCTTGGCACCTAGGTGTAGGGAGATATATGGAAGCGAGGGATGGGGAACGGAATCGGAAAGGGCTCGGTGCAAACGTTGCCCTCCCTGGGCGCATTTGAATCGTACACCACAACGGATTTGTACACTAGTATAGATTGGACCGGTATGAATCATCACTACCTTGGTCGTCACCCATCTAGGAAGGAATAACAGGTTTGGATACACTTGAACACTGACATCCCTCAAATCGTGCGTTTTTCCCGGCTTCAAAGTAGACCCTGCTTAGTGGAAAACCCCGTGGAACGTTTACGCCTGCTCCTACGTAAATTGGCCACGCAAAGTGGCTTACAGATGTGGTTCGAGCACCAATGTTGAGACGGCGCCTACCTGTGCATTGAAAGAAAAAAAGAAAACAAGCACATCCAATCTTTCATTTATCACAGCATCGTCATTTTGGTTCTTGTGTCTCAGGTGTATGTACGCGCCGTGTCATGCGGGTAAATTGCCTCTATATATATAGCTTCAACATTGCCCTGTCAGCTGAATCGTGCCAACATGCCCTGCGAAGAGAACGGATGTCAGCATGCATGAACACATCCACCGCTGAAAGATCAACCTCATATTAGATCAAGACAACTTCACTGGAATCCACAGCCTCCCTAAGAGACACAAACAGGGTTCCCTCCAACCACTTGTATAATCACAAGAAACCAACGGGATGAAATCGCTCACCGAGTCAACAACGCGAGCCAAGGAGCTCATTTCCGCTTCTGCTTTGACACAGATACGGGTGCTGCAACAGGCTCGCCTCTAGTAAGTGAAGAGCCCGGCGGTCCAACAGACTGTTGTGATGCTGCGGCGAGTCTCGGCAGATTGGACCTTCGCTTTTCCCAGTAATCAAACACCCAAGACTGTAAAAGACCAAAAGTGGCGGACGAGAGCCAATATAGCACGACGCTCTGTAAGGGCAGGACCACGAAAGTCAGCATGGAAACGAATGGCGCGAAAAAAATAAAATAAAAATAAATAAAAAGGGTGCGCACCCCAGGTACGACAGCGCCGACCAATATCCTTCCGACCGACAGCAGTCTGAGACCGGACTGCACGATCTTCCGCGGCTCCAAAACGACGTGTCCCTGCGCGCGCTTCTCCGCGATCCGCTTCTGCTCGAGCTCGTCCCGCTCCTTCGCCACGGCGCTGACGAACCAGCGCGCGGACTCGACGTTCGCGAGCGTGACCATGCCCAGGGCGATCGGCAGCGTCGCGGTCGAGTCGGCGTGCGCGAGCGAGGTGAGCGTCAGGAAGGACTCGGAGTCGAACGCGGTCGGCGGCTGGGAGAGGCGCGAGAGGAACATGGAGGAGCCCACGAAGAGCGGGAGCTGCGTGAGCGGCGGGACGAGCATCGTCAGCCAGGGGCGACAGCGGTGCTCAGCAAAGAGCGCGTTGCGTCGCGCGGTCATCTGAAACCAATTTAAAAAAAAAAACGGTGCAGCAATTAGTACGGATAGAGTAAGTGGAGTGGAGTGGATGGTGAACGCACGGCTTTTTTGACACGTTCGCTGTACATCCGGTGAAGCTCCTCCTTCGTCCCGCGAGCCTGCTCTACGCGCATTTCGTGTAGGACCTGCTGTTGCACGAGGGGTCTTGCCTCTTGCAGAACGGGTAAGACAAGGTCCTCCGCTCGCCATTGTCTTCTCTTAGCCTGCCACCTGTCAAGTTGTCAAGATAACCCGACATGGACATAAGGGGCGCACCCAAACGGAGAATGGGACAGTGAATGCAAGACGAGATACAACGGTAAGTAAGATGATGGTTGACGAGTAAGGCGGGAATGACGGAGGCCACGGAAGGGCTAGTGCAAAGTCCAGAAACCCGTCCTGGATCGCAGAGGTGAATCGGCGCTTTCCCAGTATGTCAACATGGCCCTGCGCCAGTGAGAATGGTCGAGATCTTGTTGTGAATCGCGCTGCATGTCTTTGCACGAACATGGACGCGTGTGAATATTAGCAGCGCAACTCCCGCGCCTGCTTCTATGGGCTCCAGGATCGATTGATGAGTAAAACGAGCCGTTTGTCTCAATGGCACACACTGCAAGTTGGGGGCACAGATACAGGTTGCGAAAAGGGATAAAAATCATGGTGTACGGCAGTAATCATATCTCCGCATAATAGTGATAGCGAGTAAGGTCTACTTCATAGTGGCATAACCATCTCGCTTAGCTCACTAGAAGACGAGTTGATGCGGGTATTCGCCCTTAGAAAGCCCCCAGCTCGCCTTGAGATACTTCGTAAGGTACTCCGTCTTCTTCACCGCAGCAAGTACCACCCTATCAACCTCCCGCTGATCGGCTGCCTTAGAATCAGGGAAAGGTTCCTTCTCCTTTGGTTGACCATCTGCGAAAAACTCGTCCTCTGCTGATCGTGTGCGTTTCTTTTCTGACTTGGAAAAGTAGGAATCGTTGACCTTCGCATCAACCTGTACCGATCATCCCCAGTCAGCCCTACAACAGAAGGAGCAGGGTCAAATACGCACTTTGAAATCACCAAGATCGATGCTGGTCGAGGTCGCGATGACATACGCCTGATTAACCCGACGGAGGGGTACGCCATTAATTTTGTAAGGGCCGGTGACGAGCAACAACCCGCTCTCCAGTTGCTTCAAAAACACAACCCGCTTTCCCCGGAACCGTCCCGCGAGAAGAATCAACACGGTGCCGGGCGTGATAGAATCGCGCAGTTTCGTGGGTTTGGCAGTCTTGCGAGATTGCTTGGGCTTGTGAACGTCCTCTGCAGGGTAGAAGCGCGGTGCCTTCGATGTAGGGACGAGGCGTGTCCCGCTGTTTTTCTCGCCGCCGACCTGCACCTCCTTGGTTGGTGCCGTCTCTGGTTTGGCCGGCGCGGTACCCGTTTTCCTGCCCTTGTAGAGCTGGCGCCGTGCGTACACCTGCGAACGCGAAAGGCGGCCGATTCCCGGGACGAGTTCTTTGCGGGCCATCTGTGTATCCGCACCAAGCGAGTCAGTGAATATAGGTATACAAGTAAGGGTGCATCGCAGATGTCGTCCAACCATCCACCACCAGAATCACTGTCAGATCGAACCTGAACCGTTCAGGTACACGATTTTCCCTCCAAAGACCCAAAGTACATGAAAGATAAGAGAGATTTGCTCACAATATCGATGTGTTGAGGTCGCTGTCGGAGGTGGTTTCGTACACTGTCTGCTTACAGTTGCGACTCGGCGGAAGTTGCCGAATATTGGAATGACCTGCACGTGACAACTAGTCCCGAATTACTTCACATTTCACGACTCGGCACTTTGTACTGTACTGTAGTGGTCTAACTTTTAATACTCGACTCGACCTTTAGATGGGCGAAATGAACGTAGAATATACCCCAGGCAAGTGAACTTGACGAAATCTCTCGGTCACACCTTTTAACGGCTAACTTTAGATGATCGGCTCGTCGCGTTCTTCGATATAGATAATACCCTCTATTCTGCAAGCTCCCAGATCGCACAGGCGATGGGTGTTCGAATTCACGGTAAGTTGGAGTTGGTCACAACCTGGCCGCTGGTTCGACATGAACGTGTCTCTAGCCTACATGGCATCCCTCGGCCTCTCCAATGAGGAGGCTTCTGAACTAAAATCTCACTATTATACTCAATACGGCCTCACCGTACGTGGCCTTCGGCGCCACTATGGTATAGGTAATGCTATCCTTCGCCTTTTCTGGCCGTCAAAGACAGCTCTGACCTTGGCTTTTGTAGATCCGCTAGATTTTGATGAAAAGTGTGACGGCTCGCTCCCTCTTGAAGAAATGCTCAAGCCTAACCCACACACGCGGCAGCTGTTGATGGATATCGACCGCTCCAAATGCCGTGTATGGGCCTTGACGAACGCATATCGGACCGTGCGTCCATTTTCCACGTTGTACAGGCCAGCGCAGTACGTCTAACGGAATGTGCGTGTCCGGCAGCATGCAGAGCGCGTGCTGAACATTCTGAATCTGCGTGACCAAATCGAGGGTCTCGTATTCTGTGATTACCAAGAGGAAGACTTTACGTGTAAGCCCGAGGCTGCATTCTACCGTAAGGTCTGCTCCTTTGTTCTCAGTACTTCCTTCATACACCAGTCTGACGAACCTTGCGGGTCAGGCTATGCAACAGGCGGGAGTGAAGGATCTCCGCAAATGTCTCTTCGTTGATGACAGCCGTAGCAATGTTGAAGCCGCGAAACGTTTTGGGTGGACCCGCTGTGTGCACTTCCGAGAGGTTGAACCTGCCACCGTCGAAGCATTGACTACAGATTATATGGCTGGAAATCAGGAGCCCTCCAGCGAGGACGGGATACCCGTAATAGAAGACTTGCAGCAGCTGAGAGAGGTGTGGTCAGACATCTTTGTTCAGCCTGAGGACTAGGGTCTCGTGGCGCGATTGTACCAGGAGTGGTGGGATGTATTCAAGATATAAGTACAGTACAGTTACAAAGATGTAGTATACCAGTACATTCTAAGATGTGTTGAAATTGATTTGTGACAGCTAAAACAGGGTAACAGACACGACTTGTGCTGACTGAGTGGCCTCGAGGATGACGCCGTCAAAGCCCAACAACCCTATACAACGCTGAATCATCTGCTTAGTCACAACGGAGATATACTCACTTGTCGTGGAGTTCGGTAATGTCAACATTTCTTCATCGTCTGTGCGGTCGTAAAGCATAGATGGGGGTGTTTCACCTGGGTTGAGGAAGTGGCTTATACGGTCAGCCTTGTGAAAAAAAAAACATGATTTAGTCTCGGATGGACCCGAACTGAGATCAAATACATACTCTCTCATCAAATTTGACCCTGGGTGGCGTATCTGCTCAAAATATTATTTTCGACAATGAGTCGATGGCAGCCGAGACATACCATCCTCATCGTCCTCGGGTCGACCTTCAATCTGCCAAGGGCATCGCTTGTACCGCTGGAAGAGGGGTGTGCCAGGCTATATTGGGGGTGAGGCAATGGAAGAGACGGAGAGGGGGGGCGCTTACGACATTGGAATGGAGAATGATCTTCTTCACCACATGCGTGTGATCAGAAATAAGGAAGTCTATGCCGTGTTGAAAGTAGTTGTAAAAATCTGGCGAATTATGAGTTTCAAGACGGCGAGAAGGATTAGCGCGTGAAGTACAGGAGGGTTCCGAACTTTCGTCATCGTTATGACTGCGCGCGTGGATAGCCATACGATCGTCCTCCTTATAGAAAGTGCGCAGCGGAGGGCCCAAGTCGGAAAGCAGGTCCTGTGCAGTGGTCACACCCAAACGGACATGTACAGGTGGAGAAGACGTTGGGTAGAAACGAAGGACAACACCGTCGTGCACCTAGGCGCATTCAATATCAGTCTTGGCCTGCAGTAGAGAAGGGTAAATATGGAGCTGACCTTTGCGATGGCCTCTGCGAGTTCACCATACATGATAGGTGATACCGTGACCTCGCTGAGAGCATCTATGTCTCCACCAGAAGGTTCTATCTGAGTGATTAGTAGACGGACGACTTCCTGGGAGCGGTCCTCGTGATCCTTGGCTTTGTCTCGTAGACTCTCGTCATCAAAGCAAAAGCGCACACCAGGGTAACGCAAGTCCTCGCCGGGATAGGTTGGACCAAAAGCCAGATTTACGTTGACGCGACGGAGATCTTTATCGGGAGAGGAAAGAGCATTACCCTTGTATCTGAGGGTAAGTGGGGGGTTGGGATCACGAAGGCGTCTGACAGCAATAGTGTGGAGACGCTGATGTGTTCCGGAGAAAAGGAAATCAAAATGTGGCCTTATGTGAAGGATTACAGGGGTGGTTGATGAGTCAGGGTCGTATTGAACATCGACTTGAGGAAAGGTATGCTTATGAGTTCGTAAAAGATCGAGTATGGTCCATAGAGAGGCGCCTAGAAAATATCAGCGACGACGTTAGTAAAGGATGTAAACTAACCTAGTTTGAAGATACCAAGGCCATGACCAGGCCGTATGTCGACGTCGAGTGCGGAGAAGAGCATGTTGTTATGACTTATAAATAGAAAAGTCAATGACAAATGAGAATCACGCCACACAGGCCCGGGTCGTGTGGTGCGGACGGACACGGGCAAGCTCGGGGAGGGGGAAATAGAATAATAATCTGCCTCGGCCTTTTACTTTGGCCCACTCTCTTCCTCCCCCCATGCCTTCGGTCAGAGTCAGGAGGCGCAATGCCTACGCCTCCATCCAGGACGAGGACAGACAGAACCCTGAACAGCTGCACGACCAGTCCGTCAGAGGTCGCCCTCGGGCGCTTTCTGAAACAGGTGGTGTCCCTCCTCCCGGTGGGCCCTCAGAATCAACACCACGGACCAACGACCCCTTACTTCCACCTGTCCCCCCTCATGACAACAGCCATTTATCGCCAAATCATCCCTCTATCCGGAGGGATATGGGTAGGGTGAACCGTCTTGCACGCGCGAGTTCATTCAGCTACAGATCGTTCTCCGCCGACGAGGATTCGAATATCTCTAACTCTCCCCCACCTGCCGTCGCTCGGTTGGGTAATATCCCTCCTCCTGGTGGAACAATATATGAGGGTACTTCAGCAGAGGTGGTCGTTCCTGGCCCACCCCACGGGCACTCTCATAAAGCCAGCCGTGTTCAAAGCGCGCTTTCGTCTTCTCCCAGTCGTGGCCGCGAGTCGGACTCGGACTCGGATTACGACTCTGACGATGAGGATCGTATTATGGCGGACGACGAGTACCACCACGATGACGACGTCGTCGACCACCTTGATGTTATTGGTCCGCAGTCTCATATTATATCCACCTCCAACTCCGTAACGTCACCTCTCTACAGACCCACAAGTTGCCACCGTCGCGGCACTCACCAATGCGGCCAACTCTATCCTCCTGTTCGTCTCACCTTTCACATTAATTCAATCCCCCCATTAATACGCTCTCCGACTTAGCCCACCGCTGTCTTTCTACTCTCGCAGACCTGTTGTCGTCCTTCCGCATAGCGAGCGAGACGCAGACATAGAAGTAGATTCAGCTCACACTGCCAGCACAGATGAGCTTGATCGCCACGTCCATGACGTGCTCAAACGCAGAAAAACATACAGGCGCGTTTTGAAAGGCGTGTGGACTTTCCTGAAAACTCGTGAGTTTAATGTCTAGCCCTGATATATTCGACCCACCCGATCTGATTTTTATCTAGCCTTAGGCGTTAGTTGTTCTTTGTCTGGTTATTCCCCATTGTTGGAACTCACCGTTCGTGTTCGCAACACAGTTTGCGTTCGGCCTCTATGGGTTCCTCGTTGGTAAGTGATCTCGGGTGGCATCGTTGTTGACCTGCTTAGATGCCGTGCTCAGTCTTTTGGGGCACTGCAATTGTGCTCTTCCTGGCCAAGTGGATCAACCTGCACAACCAAACGACTCAGGACTTCTGGGTTGAAATTAGCGCGCAGATCGAGAATGGTGGGTCTGTCCTTGTCGCGGTTCTATTGCAGCACTCACCTCAAATCGACAGGCTTGTTTTGTCTCACTGGGATTGGTCTCATCCCCTGGCGTGTTATTGACACGTATCGTACGTCTTTTTACGCCGTTTCCCCCTCTTTTAATCCTAAGGTGGATTGCAGGGATGTCCAAAATCTGGTATTACAAACGCCGGACTCGGAAGCTTCGCAAAAAAGCAGAGCTTCCTGAACTGTACGATAAAGACGACCTGCCAGATCCGATGTTCGATCCAAACTACGTGCATGTTCTAACTGACAAAGAAGAGTACGAATTGCATCATCGTAGGTCCCTTTACTTTTGCGCATTATGGTTTCCCCTACCTTTTATCAGAGCAGAAGAAGTTTATGAAGTCTCAAACGTGGTATCGGCCCCACGGAACTGAAACACATAGGGTGAGCGATCTTACACTTGGTACGTGTGTATCTGTCTGACATAGACTTGTAGGCATTTCCCATCAAGTTCGTTAAATATATTGGTACCTGAGCGCCGCTGTTGACTCACGCTATCGTAGTACCGCCTTGTGGATTTGCCTGTTGAATGACGGGAACTCGATTTTCCAGGTAAGACTGACCGGGTGATTTTCTTGTGTCGATACTGACCTAACATGCAGTGTCTACTGGCTGGTTGTATGTGGTCTATGAATCGCTTCGTTCGCCCCGCTTGGACGACCGGCCTCCTCATACCAGCAGCCTTCAGCTGCGGTATCGCCTCTGGCATCCTCATATGGCGAGGTGGCAAAAGGACAAAGCGCACCGAACGTGTTGAAGAGCGCTTGCGTCGTGTGCTCGAGATGGAGGAGGCACACCATCCCGTCCCTCCCGATGGCATAATGGCGAGGCTGCAAGACGCCATCAGCCGCTACGGTGTGGGAAACAAAGAACACGGGTCCAGCGAGAGGGGCACCTCGCCAGACGAAAAACGTGTGGAACACCATCGCGACACCACGAATAGAACTGCGAGCCGGGCTGATCATGGCAGTACCCTCAATTCATCAGTTCATTCACCTGCCATCAAGATCGAGGAAGAGATGATCGTTCCCCCTCGTGGCTGAGACTCGGATTACGGTATAACGGCATTGGCACGTTTTTCACACGCCTTTGCTCTAATATTTTACGTGTTGCAACGCGCAGTATTGTTTACTTTTTCGTGTGGCGGACAGACGTTGACATCGTCTCTCCTCATTCCTCCCTCATCACACCTATCACGAGATATGTCTTATTACGCAGATTTATTGAATGGATTGCTTGGATGGATAGTTTGATGGGGATTGTTGAAATCCGTAAAGATACATGACTCCTGTTTGCTCTCAATGACTACACCTCTTCTCGACCAGCCCTTATCCGTTTCCAGCAGTGCACCAGTGAACTTCCATAAAAAGATCTCGCTACAACCCCACCTACGGCAAAACAGAATCGAAGTACACTGACGCTGTCATTGGTGGTACGCGTAACCATCAGATGGACGCTGTTGAAGCGTGGGTAGACCATCGTTCACGCGTATTGCTGACGTGCCCAGCGCGCAGCCGAGACAACGTTCTTGAGCGACGCCTCGGTCTCCTTCCAGCCACGGGTCTTCAGCCCGCAATCCTGAAAGTAAGGTAAATCAATCAAACTATGCGGCCACTAGACAGGTGATAACGCACCGGGTTAACAAAAAGGAGAGAGTCGGGGAGGATTTCGAGCATCGATTTGATGCGATCACGGATTTCCTGATCACCCGGAACGCGCGGAGAATGGATGTCGTATACACCAGGTCCAATGTTATTCGAGTACCCGTAGTGTCTGAAAGTAGTAAGCAGTTTCATGTCACTCTTCGAGGCTTCGATAGAGATGACGTCTGCATCCAAGCGCTGGATTGACGGGAAAATGTCGTCGAAGTCCGAATAGCAGAAGTGAGAGTGAGTCTGCAAAGCATCGCTCACACCCGCAGTTGCCAACTTGAACGAATCAACTGCCCATTTGAGATAGCCATCCCAGTCTACACGGCGGAGCGGCAAACCCTCACGGATAGCTGGTTCATCCACCTGGACAGCGTGGATTCCTGCCTTTTCAAGGTCAACGACCTCGTCACGAAGAGCCAGCGCAAGCTGCTTCGACTGGAGCTCGCGGGACACGTCGGCACGGGGGAAAGACCAATTGAGAATTGTAACAGGACCGGTGAGCATACCCTTCATGGGGAGCTTGGTCACACTCTGGGCATAGCTGCTCCACTTAACGGTGATCGGGCCAGGGCGCGAGACATCCGATACGACGATGGGTGGGCGAACATAGCGAGATCCGTAACTCTGTACCCAACCGTTCTGTGTGAAGACGAAACCGTTGAGCTGCTCTCCGAAGTATTGGACCATGTCGTTGCGCTCCGGCTCGCCATGGACGAGAAGGTCAAGGCCGACCGTTTCCTGGAAGCGGACGACGCTTTCGATCTCTTTTTTGAGGAACTCCTCGTATTGAGCCTCCGTAATTTCCCCCTTGGTGAACTTGGCACGGGCGTTGCGGATTTCCTTGGTCTGGGGGAAGGAGCCGATAGTGGTGGTGGGGAACTTGGGAAGCTCGATGTGCTTCTTTTGGACCTCCTTGCGAACAGCGAATGGACTCTTGCGTTCGAGCATGTCGGGAGTGATTGCGGCAACCCGCTTGCGGACGGCATCATCAGATGTCCGCTCGAACTCACGACGCTTTGCGATGGACTCTTCATTGGCTTTGACCGCAGCGGAGATGTTCGCATCCTGGGAGCCCGACAGAACTTTCGCCAGGACTGCTACTTCCTCAGCTTTTTCAAGAGCGAACGACAACCAGTCCTTTTGCTCTGCGGTGAGCTTTTTCTCCGACGCGAGGGTGACAGGAATATGGAGAAGTGAGGAAGAGGTAGCCACAATAACGCGGTCTTGACCTAGCGCGTCAATGGCCTTCTGGCCGAGTCTGATGGCAGCTCGGAAATCGGTCTTCCAAATATTGCGGCCAGAGACGAGGCCCAGGGACAAGACGATGCTGGTGGGTCTTACGGCGGAAATAACCTCATCGAGTTGTCCAGGCGCACGGTCGAGATCAATATGCAAGCCAGCAATCGGCAGTTTGGCGACAAAATTCAAGTTGGAATCGAGGCGTCCGAAGTAGGTGGTGAGAAGGATTTTAGGAGCGACTGGGGAAAGCTCCGTGTAAGCACTGCTATACTCCTTCTCGTAGCCAGCTGCCCTGTCGAGTACCAAAACGGGCTCGTCAAGCTGAACCCACTCGGCACCAGCTGACTTCAGGTCAGCGAGTAGTTGTTTGTAGACAGGGAGGAGTTTGGGAAGCAAAGAAAGAGGCTGGAAACCAGACCCGGCATCCTTAGACGCCTTGCCAAGAGCGAGGAAGGAAACGGGACCAAGAACTACGGGGCGAGTCTCAACGCCGAGGGCTTGTGCCTCCTTGTATTCCTCAATAGCCTTATTGAAATTGAGCTTGAAATCCGTTTCTTCGGAAAATTCAGGCACGACAAAGTGGTAGTTTGAATCAAACCTTGGAGTAAAGATGAATGTCAAACGTGAATCGCCTCTTGCAAACCTATGGACCTACCATTTCTTCATCTCAGAAGCAGGGACATCGACACCATCAGCCTGACGGCCACGACCCATGGCGAAATACACGTCAAGGGGTGTCAGACCCTGGCCAACATAACGCTTGGGAATGACGTTGAAAGCAGCCGAATGATCGAGCACGTGGTCGTAGAGAGAGAACTCGCCGCTGAGATCGATAGTTAGACACGAGGTAGAACAAGACAAATGGACCAACCTAGGAACGTATTCGACACCCTTAGCCTTCAGTGATGTCCAGTTACTCTTTTTTACATCGGCTGCAACCTGGGTGAGCTGGTCGGCGGTGATTTTACCAGCCCAGTAAGATTCGACAGCTTTCTTTACTTCGCGATTAGCACCTGCCGAAAAACCACGTTTAGATTAGAACGTCAAGGTCTTGAAGTTGGTGGAGATAGATGCTCACCGATACGGGGAAAACCCAGAACAGCGGACGCAACCATGATTTTGAGGGATGACAAGAAGAGAGGAAGAAAAAAAAAGGGGGGGTGAAGTTGGACGCTCGCAAAAATCGTTCGAGTAAATAGAAAGTGAACACGGGACTTGCCGTAACCGACGATCAGGTCACAATCGCATACAATCGTATCATGATAGACACATAGCCCTAATGACGTATAGCTCGAGTCTAGTACTGCATGTATAAGACGTGTTTATCTGCTCTGCATCGTATGACCGACAGCCACGAGAGGTCCATCGTGTTTGTATAGGTCACTTCCACCCCGATCTAGATCGTGCCATGAATGGTCAGATTCACCTCGCGGTACCGATCCCCTCGATCAAGCCCGTGTTTTTCCCGAACCATCATGTCCGTGTCGGATAACATATCCTTCGTTCTCCAACGTGTCGGCGAGGTCTCCTACGATCGCCGTCTAATCCCGGAAAGTGTGTCCTTTCCATTCTCCGTTATGGTACCTCTCTCAAGCTCATGCAAACACAGTTCGCGATGACCAAGTCCTTGTCGAAGTGAAGAAAACGGGTAAGCCACCCCTTCTATCTTGTTGTTGCCCATGCATTAATGCGCCTCCCACGCCAGGTATTTGTGGATCAGACGTACCGCCATTTGCAGCATGAGCGTCCACCATCTGGTTTACGAAGCACCTTTTTGTATAGGTGCATTATCTCGTACACGGTCGCATTGGCGATTTCATAGTGGAGTCTCCGATGGTGCAGCAGATGTTCTTAGACTAGTTTTCCTTCTGATGTCACAACCAAGGTCCTTGGCCATGAATCATCTGGCGTCGTATTCAAAGGTGAATTGCCTTGTCCACTCTCACCTGAAGGGACTGGAAAATTGCTGTTGGTTCACAGTTGGCAGCGGCGTCCGCAGTGTTAAACCTGGTGATCGCGTGGCTATGGAGCCCGGTGTTTTCTGCCGCAAATGTGAAGCTTGCAGAACAGGCCGATATCATGTATGTGGTGCAAACTTATCTTTGTTTTTCCACATACGCCTCACAACTTTAAAAGCTCTGTCCCGATATGGCTTTCGCAGCAACACCTCCTTACGATGGCACATTGACCAGGTATTACCGCCTGCCCGAAGATCTTGTGTACAGTCTTCCTGAGAATCTCTCACTGGAGGACGGTGCTATGGTGCAATGAGTCCCGCTATCCTTCTCTGTTAGAACTGATTTTTGTCAGATAGAACCTCTTTCAGTCGGCGTTCACTCTGTCTTCACACAAGCAAAATTTCAGCCGGCTCAGTCAATTGTAGTTTTTGGTTGTGGACCCGTTGGGCTCCTCTGCATGGCTGTGGCGAAGGCCATTGGCGCATCTAGGATCATCGCCGTTGATATCGTGCAGAGTCGCCTAGACTTCGCCAATTTGTATGCAGCTACAGAAGTATTCAAGCCTCCGCCACTTCAAGACAGTGAACCCAGTATAGTGTATTCTCGAAGATCGGCAGGTCTCTTGAAGGCCACTCTGGGTGTGGAAGATCGGGGTAGCAAGGCCATTGATGTTGTAATTGATGCTAGTGGTGCTGAAGTATCCATACAAACTGGTATCCTCATCGCAAAGGTTGGTGGGACATTTGTACAGGTAAGTCTGTACTTGCTTAATTGTTGTCGTCGATGTCTTTCTCACTCAATAACAGGTCGGTATGGGGACGCCAGAAATTGTCGTGCCCATCACCACTTTGCTTGCAAAGGAACTAGTCCTCAAGGGTTCTTTCCGCTATGGCGTACGCATTGCTCTTATGTTTTGCAGAGTAGCTAACATGCGGTAAAAGCCTGGAGATTATCGTCTTGCGATTGCTCTTGCTGCGCAGAAGAAGGTGGATTTGCGTCCACTTGTTACTCATCGGTATTCTTTCAAAGCGCGACCCCTGGTCATCCCGTATCTAACTTTAATCTAGCTTCAAATTCGAGGACGCCGCCGCTGCCTTCGACACAACTAGGGAAGGCAAGTCGAAGGACGGCAGAAATCTCATTAAGGCGATCATTTCTGGCCCGGATGTGTCAATCGATGATGTTTGAACTTGTAAGATTTAGGTGTTCAGAGGATCGAATTTGAGTTGTACTGTAGTGGTACCGCTTTCCCATCCCTGTCTATGTATACAGTATGTCGTCGCGGTCTGTTTCTCCGGGTGTCTTCCGCCCCGGGTATTCATACTGTAGTCAGCACCCCAACGCGTCGTCTGCAGATAGTTTGGGCCCAATTATGCATTTTTCCACAACTGCTTTCATCAGGCCGGCCAAATGATAATGATAATAATAATAATCATGCCATTTCAAGGTCTGGCTTTGTAGAGACACTCTGATGACATTACACCAACTTGAACCATCAGAGTATACAACCTAAGTTGTCCATGATCTACTGACAATGATTAGCAAATCAAGGATTACTTGGTTGTATGCTCTGATAGTTGGTATATTGTTGTTGTGAGCTATAGTACCAAGCTGGTACTATGGCCCACTGGCAAGGGTATAGATAGTTAACCTGAGTGTGAGGGAAATGAGATTCATCTTGATTTCTGGGAATTGTGGGGTGACGATGACATTAGGCGGATATAGGAGGGTGGACCGTGAGGTGATGGGATCGACGATAACATGTTGAGATTGTTTGACCTTGCGAGCGGTAATCCGTAGGCGCATATGCCAGCCTGTTTCCGTTCCAGGGACATAGGCACGTTCTCGTCAAGATCGGATATCCGGTTTCGTCCACTGGATCTTTCGGTGGACGAAAACTGTTAAATCATGTGCTTTTTTGGATTTTTCCGACAATTCGGTTTGGCTTGGCGGCGGCGTTGAGCCACAGCACTACAAGTGATTTTTTTCGGAGACGTCTACTATTTTTGAAACAGCTCTAATTGTGCAGCTCTAACTGAGGCTGCGAGGCATAAAGACTCACAAGTCATCGACCACATGTTTCTCCCTGGCAGCCCGTAACTGGCCTCCCCCCGTCCCAACTCCCCCGCACTTAGGCGCTCATGATATCAAGGCTCGCAATACTCGCATCATGGTCGTTCCTTGCAGCAATCGCCGCTGCCGGTCTCACAATCTTCTGGATGCGAAGAAAGCGCCTGCAGGCCCCGTCCGCCGCGTTCGTGGTCGATAGCGCCCCCCAGCCCATGGGTGAAGTCCGAGTCCGGCCGCCAGGGTCAGGCGACGGAACACACGGGCCGCCATCTACTGGCATGCCTGTGACGCCTGCCGCACCTAACAGGCCGCCATCCACTGGCATGCCTGAGACGCCTGCCACACCTAACGGGCCGCCATCCACTGGCATGCCTGAGATGCCCGCCACACCTATGAGGCTCTACGTGCGTGTTTCTATGCCTCCGTTTCAATGTGTGTATGTCCTCAATATCCTCCCTTTTCTCCTCCTTATGTACAGGACCCGGACGACCCAACCACATTCCCCAGGTTCCAAGGAGCAGGTCAGGTACACACAGAAGTCCCTATCGCACCCGGCCCGTTCAGCGGGAACGCACTGGCCAACATACAAACTTCACCCCCACGGGGATCATATCACGGCTTGCCCATGGTCTGATCCCGCTACTTCTGTTGGACTAGCCCAGGATGGCAGAATAACATCTACCAGTTTTTATCCTCCCTTTCGGCCGTGTTTCCAGCGGCGAGGTTTCCGGTGGGTAGCCAGAGTCGACTCTGGATAATGATCAATTGGTTCCTATCTTTTCGTGATGTATTGTACTGTACATTCTCCATATGCCAGCTTATCGCTTGTATATTTCAGGGCTGAGGTAGGACAATGCCGTAGTCCTTTAACCACGTACGGAGAGTCTGCATGTGACTGGGCGCATCTCATCGATCGTTTCCGCGGATGGTCAGGACCCTGGACCCAATGATCAAACCACATACAGCGCCCGTCAACACAGGAACAATTTACGATGAATAGGAAGTGATGTTCACACGCACTGTCCAATGTGAGGGTACCCTCAGGTCATTTCGCAGTCTTGTTCTCAACGGAGTGGCAGAAAGATAACTCGGCACAATGTACATTACATTCGCTACTGAGTGTCGCCCCCTCGATGGTCA
>QLOZ01001175.1:0-84554 GCA_003314065.1 Lactarius sp. MG50
ACCGTGGCGGTCACAGCACCACGGCGGTCACAGCACCGCGGCAGTCACAGCACCGCGGCGGTCACAGCACCGCGGTGGTCACAGCACCGCGGTGGTCACAGCACCGCGGCGGTCACAGCACCGCGGCAGTCACAGCACCGTGGCGGTCGCGGCACCACAGCAGTCGTGGCAGCGGGATTGATGATGCAGCCGCTGCGGTGGCGCTGCTGGCACGGTGGCGACACTGGTGTGACAGCAGCCATGGTGATGCGGTACAGCGGCGGTCACGGTGGCGGGACGGGTGCAGCAGCGGCCACGGTGGTGCTGCTGGCATGCTGGCGATGCTGGCGTGGCAGCGGCCGTGGTGACGAGGTATGGCGGCAGTCACAGTGGCAGGACAGGCACAGCAGCGGCCACGGTGGCGGCGCTGGCGTGGCAGCGGCCATGGTGGCGTGGCACCGCAGCGGGCATGGTAGCAGCCGCGGCGGTGGTGCAGGTGCAGGTGCGGTGACATTGCTGGCACAGTAGCGGCCACAGCCATAGGGCTGCCACAGGTGCGGGGATGGGGCTGGCACGGCAGCGGTGACGGTGCAGGCATGGCAGCAGCGATTGCGGTGCGGGCGCGAGTGCAGTGATGCTTCTGACATGGCAGCGGCCGCATCCCGAATGCGACAGGGTCAGACTCAACAGGCTGGAGGTGGAGGTGGTAAAGCTATAAAAATAAAAAGTACATCAGTAGGGAAGATATGGATGAAACAAGAAAAAAAAAGAAAAAAAAAAGACATGCCACAGCTCGCACTTGTGAGGTGGTGGCGGTGATGTGGCGAAACGTTGTCAGAGGAAAAAAATCCCCCAGCCCGCATTCGCAAGTGAAGAGGGTGCTGACGGTGATGTGGTGGTGGCAGGGCGTAGGAAAGAATCACCCCCAACTCGAACTTGTGAGCGAGGGGGGGTAGTGATGTAGCGGCAAAACATTGTTCATATGAAACCACCCCACATGTGCGAGCGGGGGTTATCGACGTGGCAGGAGAGCGCCGTGTACCTGCGAGGTGGTTGTCAGTTAGGAATGATACAAATGAAAAAAAAAAAAAAGCCCTGAGAGGGCCCTAGTGGGATCGCGAAGGGTGAACGTTGAATGTTGAAAAGTTCAAGTCGTTGAAAAGTTCTAAGTCAACTTCTCATGCTGTCACACTCGCAATCATACATGTCACATCGTGACATATCCAATCACTGTGACTACGACCAACCGTTGCACTTTTCATAAGTTGGTTGTTACTATCTGTTTTGCTAACTCTTTGCTTGTCTTTAGGTATCACTAGTGCAAGTGCACAGATAGGGAAGGTGAGTAAATTAATTAGTATTTAGATGCTGACTATGTGTTCCAGGTAATGCACAGGATACTACACCTCACACCTCAAGCTCAACCTCGCATTTGGGATGCGGCTGCACCAGCGCCATCACGACCGCCGCGGCCATCTAGCATTGTCACCGCGACCGCTGCCATGCCAGCAGCACCACAGCTACTGCGGCGCCTGCACCATGACCGCTGCAGCGCCAGCCCAGTCACCGTGACCGCCACGGTGCCAGCAGCGTCACCGCATCCAGACCATCGCCGCTGCTGTGTCACCACGGCCACTGCCACGCCGCCGCCATCGCTGCCGCCACTGCCGCTGCCACACCAGCACTGCCGCCGCCACCGCTATGCAAGCGCCATCGCAGCACCCACACCATCGCCGCGGCCATTGCCGCGCCAGCAGCGTCACCAAGACCACTGCCGTACCGCATCACCATGGCCACTGCCACGCCGCCACTGTGCTAGCAGCGTCACCGTGGCCGTTACTGCGACCCCCGCCATACCACCTCACCCACGGCCGCTGCCATGCCAGCGCCGCAGTGCTGGCAGCGTCGCCGCAACCGCTGCCATGCTGGCAGCGTCGCCACGACCTCCGCTGTGCTGGCAGCGTCGCCGCAACCGCTGCTGTGTTGGCAGCGTCACCGCGACCTCCGCCGTGCTGGCAGTGTTGCCGCAACTGCCGCCATGCTGGCAGTGTCGCTGCGACCGCCGCCATGCTGGCAGCATCGCTGTGACCGCCGCTGTGCTGGCAGCGTCGCCGCGACCGCCGCCGTGCCAGTAGCGTCACTGGCCACTGCCGCGTGGGCAGCGTCATCGCACCCGCACCCGCACTATCGCCGCGGCACCAATCCAGCTGTGGGAGGGCAGTGAGAGGAGGTGGCATGGTGTTGAGTGCACCCACACATCCTGAGCAAGCCCCTGTTGCACAGCAGCAAGCAATGGCTTGATGTCTGGAGAGCAGGGGCTTTTGATGGAGTGAGGGTAACATGGACAACATGTCTTGGCTTGCCAGTTTGGACTTGGTTCACTTAACAGCACCCTTGACTTGGACTACTTGGCACGCTTGCTATATGTACTTGGATGCTTTGCTTTGCTTGGTGGTCTTGTCTTATGTCTTGCTATGCTTACTCTATTGGATGCTCTTTTCAGACTTGTTTCACTTGACAGCACCATGGACTTGCCTTGGCTTGGTGCATTTACTTGAATACTTACTCTGCTTGGTTGTCTTGTCCTATGTCTTACTATGCTTACTTTGCTGGGTGCTCTTATTGATGAACTCACTAAGTGAAGAATAAGTGACTTAGCTTACTTGGTGGGCTTTTAAGAGAAATAAGGTAACTAAGTCTACTAAGTTTTTTTCACATTTTGCTGATGACTCAAGAGGTCCATATACCTCTCCCTGGCTGGTGTGCTTCTAGTACACTTGAAGCTAAGTCCCTTCCCCTTTATCATAGACATAGGGGATCTGAGTGAAGTCAGGCAATAGGCCTAAGGAGCGAGGATTCACAAGTAGAGGGATCACTTTCACAAGTCTTTAGATTACAAGAGAACAGACTTAAGGTCTGCTCTAAGTCACACGCACGATATAAGTACAAGTGGATACAAGTCAGTGCAAGTCAGTATGAGTCACAGTGCCCCTAGGACACTACTAAGCAATCCGAGTCATCGTGAGTCATCGTACAGTAGGGGAGTCATAGCAAAGTGAGTCAGTAGGGTGCCAAGGCAGCGCATGCGCAGAGGCATGCAAATGTAGCACTAGTGGCTGCGCGCTGGTCCAGGCAGTCCATCAGACCCAGTGGTAAGTAAGTGGTACAGTAGCAAGGTGTGAGAGCGGAGTCATGGGCCATAGGGGCCCGGCAGTCCATAGAGTCAATAGATAGTAGCAGCACGCTCCCTTATGAACAACAAGGAAGGACGATGCTACTATGAGTCGAGGTGCAAGGTGGTAGACATAGTAAAAAGTAGAAATGAAGTGTACAAGTCCACAGATCGTGACATTAAAACCCTGGGGTGAAAGTGACAAAGTCCCTCTGCTCATGTTTGGGGCAGTGGAGGGAATGGCAGCGGCAGTAAGGGCCCGCAGCTGAGAGAACGCTTCATTCAAGTTGACATAACTCACGTGAGCCACATCAACTGTGTTGGTGAGCCAAGCGCATGCAAACAAGCATGTGCAAACAGCTAACAAACAAGGTCCAAATATATTAATAATAAAATTTTAATAGTTTAACATTATTAATTAGTTTGTAAAAGGACCAGTCCTAACTGGTTTTAATTGGTCTTGTTAAGTAGTAAGAATGCGAAAATTATCCTAAGTCCACAAACTTCCAAGGTCAAATCAAGGCCAAAAAATTGTCTTGACTAGCTTGGGTGTCTTAAACTGACTTTATGATGACTTGGTCACTGTCAAGTGCATCAAGTCACCAGGACCTTTTGCTAATGTGTGGGTGTGACAGTGGCAGCAGTGTGGGCACAGTGGTGGCGGCAGCAGCATGAGATAGCATCATTCATTCATTCATTTCCTATTCTGTAGCTACAATTTTTGTACATAAATTATTATTAACATAATAATAGATATTGTGGATGAAAATTGACACTGTGAAGCTATTCATGCTTAAACTTGTTATCTTTTGAGCTTGTCAAGCAAAAGAAAATCTAAACTTGTGAAAATTTGGACATAGCTGGTTTTGCTTTTCAGCTTGTGACTTTTAGGGCTTGTACAAGCTTGTACAAGCCCTCACAAGAAAAATGTAAAAAACCTGATGCTAATCCCCATATCCTCTGAATCATTAGACAATCTAGGTTCTTGAACTCCATTGTTAGAGCTTTTGCTCACTCAGCTTCACCTTGCCTTGCCTTAGCTCTCACACCCTTCTAAGTTGGCTGCAACAACTTAGCTCTGGAATGCATCTCTAGATATCATCCCTATCTAGATGCTTACCTACTCTGAAGAGCCTGCTATTGTCTTATGTCATCAAGACCACTAAAAGTGTCTCACTCAGGACCATGTGTTCAGCTATACACCCACATGGTCTCTCTTTGCCACAGACCAAACACACAAGTTGTGCTCACAGCCCATCAAGCTGTAACAACAAGGCAGCAACATCAGTATCATACAAGAGGAGTATGAGGTCATAGAGAGTCACACAGATGCAAGGCAACTTATGTAAGGGTAGAAAATTTGAATTTTGGGGTCTGGGTCCATAACAGCCAGGCAGTTTGTGAGTAAACAACTACCTGGTCAAACCAGGCCTGGGCAAGCCTATTCCTCAAGCCAGTCTTACAAAATTTTACTAACAATTATCATGGGCTGGCTACATCAAAGATATCTCTGCAAGTCCTCGTGAATAGAGTAGGCAAGCCTGCGCTGGGTCTTTGTAGCTTTCCGGCCACCAGTTTGCCTACATACATGTGAATGCATGAAATCAAACAGGAACTCATGCTTACCGTTGCTCTTGACAAACGAAACTATCAGGTGCACCCTCCCAGTCGTCCAGGACATACTTCCCTGCACCCCCTAGACCGTGGTCCTCGCCCTCGGACCCAAAAAGGTCAAGTGCAAGTTGCGTATGGCTGACCCCTGCGTACGTTGTCACGCAGCGAGGATTGACGAGAATCCTGGCTGGCCGAAAAAGAGAGTTGGGAATTGACAGGCGTGTTGGTGCCGACAGGTCCTCGAACAGTACGTCCGAATCGGGCATCGCATCGTAGTCGGAGCCTGCATTCGCGTCAGGATCGGCGTCATTCTGCAGACGGTGGGGGTGCCCCTTCTTCACGTCGTCCTCATCATCCAGAGCCCGCTTACGACGAGCAACAGAATTGCTGGCGTCCATCTCCTGAACACCCTCGCGGGCCTTCTGAAGCCAGAGGTCTCGGCAAAACCATGCCTGGCTACTGTCTAAGCACGGTGCGTCTGGTGCACGTTCAGGGGTGATCTCTGTCATGGAAACATTGTGAAAATCTGTGCCTGCGCGGTATGAGATCCCCTTGTAGTATGACTGAGCAGGGTCGATGACATGAGTCCCTGACTCGCAGCAGAACACTTGAAAAGGTAAGTGCTGTGAATAGCGGGCGGCACCAATTTTGTCCCGCGGAGGGACAGCGTCAGGTTTGGAGGACGACTTTGACTGTCGGAACTGGTCACCGTTGATATCGCGAGTACGCCATCTTAAAAGGCATGAGCCGGTGCACACACGAAGTCAGGACGTATAAAGTGCATACCGATCGGAGAAGATGAAGAAGCCGTTATGCTCCGCCCAGTCCATGCCACAAACCATAGCTGCGTCGTTTGCATCGCTGACTTTGATCGTCTCCAGAATGTCATTAGGACAGGTGAATCCCTTGAGCCAGATGACGCGATGGAACTTGATTTTTCTACGTTCATACAGTTCCTTGAGGGGCTCGAGGGCGAGGTTGCGCGTGTGAGCTTCCTCCGCAGGGTAGTACGCTGCTGTTGGATCCGCAGTCATCCCAGGCACCTGTCTGATCCGGTATGGGACACCCAGCAAAGTGAGAACCGCTTCTGACAGATCCGTGAGAGTGGCTGTGGAGTCCGAGGAATCGTAATCGAGCATGGAGACGAAGAGCCTCGAAGGGCCGAAACGCTTCGCAAGTTGGACGATAACGGCGAGCTGGTCAACGAGAAAATGATCTGCCGAATGGATCACTATGCCAACAAAGTAGAGATAATTTTTGCTGAGAAGGTCGTCAAATGCATGCTCGTGGCTGTTTTGGCCAAATGGGCGAATAAGAGTAGGACAATGGGCGGCGACCCAGCCATTAAGGGACAAGAGTGTTTCGATAGAGCTCATGACGCTCTGAGTGTCCATCTGTGCCGTGTCTGAGCCTACAATGCTATGCAAAGTTGAATCACCCGAGGTTTGACCAAACCAATGGAACTCACTAAGGTTTCTGAAAGCGCTCCCAGTAATCGTCGACTCCATTGCGTACGATGTCGCTCATGAGGTCTTCTCTCTCACCTCGCCCCATACGTGACTGCAAGAAACTATAATGTCGGGCATCCAATACATTCTCTGTGCCATGGACAAAGTCGAGGACCCCATGTCCCTGTATTTCATGAGACTTTGTGCTTCTTGACGAGGAAGTTGTGGATGAGGTAGCGAAACGGATTATGACAGCAGCAGAGATAAGGATAAAGATACGGGTCAAGTTGCGGCGGCGGAAACCAAGGGCCATAGGATGGAGTGCTTTCGAATGAGCAAGAAATCCACCCGCGTCTCGTCAAGATGCGGTGAAAATGAGCAGACTGGCTGGAAGACGGAAGTATTTTTATTTACAGTAATAGATTTAAATAAGACCCTGGCCCGGACTTCCGGTCGTCGGTCTACATATTCAACGACGACTATGGCGGCCGTCGTACCACATCTCATGACCCTGGCCGATCTATCTGGCCCCCAGATTCTTCGTGTAGTTACTCATGCATATTATCTCAAGCAACTCTCCACACCATGGCTCGCACCCCAGCTCGGTTCAGGGAAGCAACCTCGTCTGCGTATGCCCTCCCAGTCTCTCTTCAACAAGTCTATCGCCCTCCTTTTTTCAAAACGTAGCACTCGTACTCGCGTGGCCGCGGAGACCGCATCGCTCTTGCTCGGTGGTCGCGCATTGTTTTTGGGAAAAGAAGACATACAGCTTGGGGCAAGTGAGTCTGCGCGTGACACCGCTCGTGTCATCGGTGGAATGTGCCAAGGTATTTTCGCCCGAGTCGGCGACCACTCTGAGATCGAGGTGCGTGGAGATTCGACTGCTCACAATTCTCGCCCATGCATCCTGACATCTACCAACGCGCGTGCTTAGGAGCTTGCAAAGTACTCTCCAGCCCCTGTGCTTAACGCCTTGTCGTCACTTTGGCACCCGACACAAGCTCTGGCAGACCTTCTCACCCTTCACGAGCATGCACACCTCTTCGACCCGTCGGCCGTTCCATCCACACCTACAGCAAAGCCGCACACAGTGACGCTTCCGAAACTCCGGCCGTTGACGATTGCCTACGTCGGCGATTCCGCTAATGTGTTACATGACATGTTGGTAACTTTCCCACGACTTGGCCACAAGCTGCGCGTTGCGACACCTCCAAAACCCGCTTATCAGGCACCTGCGCCTGTGTGGGATCGCGTAAAGGAGCTCAAGTGTGATGAGAATATTTGGTGGGGTACGGATCCGAGGGAGGCAGTTCATGGTGCAAACGTGGTCATTACAGATACTTGGTAACCCATTTCAAGGCCACTCGTCTTGTTTAATACTGACACCAAGTTGACATCTCACACCGCATCAGGGTATCGATGGGACAAGAAGCCGAGTATGAGCAACGTGTGCGCGACTTTGCTGGCTATCAGGTAACTGAGGCGCTCTGTCGCGAAGGAGGCGCCTCCCCCGACTGGAAGTTCATGCATTGCCTGCCCCGAAAGAAGCACGAGGTCGACGATGAGGTTCGTACCTGAGTGCTTCCTTCCTGCTTCCTCGCTAGCACAGGCAGCTCATATCATGTTTTGCAGGTCTTTTACGGTCCACGGTCCCTCGTATTCCCGGAAGCCGACAACCGCAAATGGACAATTATGGCCGCATTTGAGTGCGCTACCTGCATTTGTTGCCTGTATACATTATGTGCTCATTACACCCACCAGTTTACTTTTTGGAAAATGGGATCTTACCGGTGAACGCAATCGCAAGAAGCGCCAGGATTCGTAAAGTACCAAACGGGTCCCGTGTAAAAAAAAACTCGCCAGGTGGTGACAGCCTACATCACGACGCCTAGCCATTCGTCACAACGTTTCTTGTAAAGTGTGCGGTATTCACGCATATTCCCATCAAGTATTTGCACCTATTGTTCAATCCTGGGGCACTCCGGGCTCGTGCTACGTTGCAAGAACTTCATCGTCCTTCTGTTTTATACAACACTCTTATTCCACTGGTAAAACGCAGCATCTGTTAGACACTCCCTTCCTTCCAGCCACAACGCCATAGCGGGGATAGCACCGTCCTACTGCAGGAATTATGTGCCATCGAACTGAGAGAAACGGCTGGCCCGTGCGATGAAGAAACCAATTGCAAGGACGGAGTGCATCCAGACGTGTGGAACCCTACATTCCTGTTGAGGATCGTAAATCCGTGAGACGAGATGGACTCTTTGATGAGGACGCTATACCTGACTGCTCGAAGTATATAAGGATCCGCCCGTCAGCCAGTGACCAGCTGCCCGACAAACCGAAGATCTCACTATCATAAAAGCGAAAATGCCCCTCTCCCATCCCGACATACAGTAGTAACTGAGGCGGTCCAATGGCTTCTCGCACGTAAAGTTGCTCTTCTTTCGTACCCCCGGATCGCTGTATCTTCTACTAGTAAGTCACTACCGTCGGCCCGGGTCGAAGTGGGTAATTAAGCCGCGTCACGCTCTCAGAGACGCCTCTAGATCTCCTTCTCCTCACCCCACCATAACATAGCCACGCCCCAGACCATTCCCATTTTCTTACTCAGCATAGACCCCAATCTGGTCGTTCACAGCCACCCATTTATGGTGCCGATGTCTTCTGAACTCCTTGTGTCGGACTTGGGTCGGGATGCCAGTATTTTAAAACTTCGGTTACTTGGCCCATCTCGACATCGACAGTTTGACCTTGAAACTCGAGCAGCGAGTCAATCTCAACGCGACATTTTTGATCCGTCGAAGTAGACAGGATCTCGCGAGATTTTCTGCCCGTGGACACCTTTGAGGGCAGCGATCACGTCCAACAGCTCGCCATGTATGACAACATCGCGCAAAACTCTACAGGGGGTGGCACACCTCAGGCATTTACCCAGTTCCCAGCCCCAGCTAGAGGTATGTCACTATATTGGCGTCGCTTCAGCTCAGCCTGTCTAAGGTTTTTGTCCATTGTCTTCGTAGTGCAATGCCCAAACAATCAAGTTGGGGGCCTTGTCGACTCCGATCCAGTCAGACAATACAGGAGACAGATCAGACCCCGCCATTTGTTGAGGAATACAAACGTATGTTAGGCACGAAGCGAGGGGTGCCTGTCGTCTGCTTATCCTATCTAGCTTTCTGAATGAACAAAGTTTCTCCCCTCCGCATTGGTCGATAATCTCATCCCTGAGTATTGCGACGCCCCCCTGAGGTCGAAGATACTAATATCAACATGATATCTGAGGTCGAGCTGCTCCATTTGGCGTACATCGCATCCATTGAACCGTCAAAATTGTGGTTACAAAAGGGTCGCTCTCATACCTTCAAGCGACCTGATGTAGCCTGGCTCTTATTCTACGCAATTGCGTCTCCTTATGAACCAGATGAAGAAGCGGGAGGAATCAGCATTGAAATGTGAGAGTCAACGCGTTCGTTAAGTTCTCGTGTTTTAACGGTTTTATAATAATTAGAGACGAAGACCTGTGTGTGGCCTTTCCAAATTATTGTCCAGCACGATCGGACCACTGTCGTTCGTATAGGCCTAAAAACGACTTCACACCTGTTATCACGCTCTGATTGTCCTGCAGCCGCCACCCCATATTCGCACCCGTATCGGTCGACGGATGCAACCAGGACGGAATTGGTTGCAAAACACGTCGATAAATAATCTATTGAGTTGGAGGTTCTCGAGTATCCCCGCACGATACAGCCGCAATCCTCGCGCATTATCTCCCCGATTGACACGCTGTTCCCACGATCACTAGGAAGTGGGCCATTCCCGGAAATGCGCCCCGTATAGGGCGACCTTTCCGTGTGCTCTGACCCACTACGCTGTGGCAAGTTTGCGCAACTCGGTTGCGGCCTAATCGAGGGGTTGGCATACCTTTTTTAGCATGGAGTAGCTCATCTCGATATCAAGCCTAGAGATCCTATCTACGCCGATGACTTCCACCTGCAGATCATTGATTTCGACTCTGTCCGGGTGAGATCCGAGGATGATGTGCTCGAAGGTGTTTACGGCACCCGAGGTTGGATGGCGCCCGAGATCCGAGAGCGAGGCGTGTACTTACAGTACAGTACTAGTCCCATCAGGCTGACAGGTGGTCTTACGGTAGGTGCTCCTCTGCTTCCTCGAGAAAAGTGGGACAGAGGATGGAGATCTTGGGGGTTTTGTCAAGCAATTGATGGATGACAATCCGGAGTCCGCTTCATCGGCCGTCGTTGGTCGACTGGTCAATGACACAGATGAGGTGGATGAGGGCGGGAACAAGGAACAAGGAATCGAGAGCTCACTGGCAGGTCAATGACGTCAGAGCCGATGGTAGGCTCGAGAATGATTCCACAAAGAGACGGAGGATAGATGTCGCATTGAAAGTAGGCGGGTATTCCTGCTATGCTTGGTAGTGTCTTCTAAGCAAAGTAGTGTTTGGTATAATAGCAAGTACAAGTCTTAGCGAGTCATCAATTCAATTCACCAACCTCTCACCTTGAATAGCTATCGAGCTAGCCCGGTGCACGTGAAGCCTCTGTCTCCTCTGTGGACATAAATAGTGTATAGCTACGACTGGCAACGCTGTCCATTTGCTGTAGAATCAAGGCCTTCTTTGCCTTCTTTACTCGCCTCGCGTGAATCTAACAAGTGGGATGAGGAGAAGCTAGTTGTTCTAAAAGCGTGAAACTGCTCGTATTAATACAACCCACCTGCAGTAGATCTGTCAGAAGAACGAAATTCAAGCTGCTAAGATGTGTAGCTAGGACGCCCCAGGACGATAATCTATGGCTTGGACACTGAAGCTCACAACTCCGAATTGGGCAACGACCGCGGCCAATCGACTTAGTAAGGGTGTGACTTCGCGAAGTGAGAAGCTAGATATCGGATGATAACTACTCGAATGCTGAATTCTGGTTACAGGCGCAGAACCCCGAATGGTGGGGGCTTCGTAGCGATTAGCCCCAATGTCAGCTGAGTTGACGAGCTAGAGGGTGAAAACAAACCCGCCACTGGCACTGCGCACGGTTTGCGGCTATCGTTTCGCTGGCACGTCCCGAATCAGCGAGCCACGAACAATGTCGGAACCTTTAGACTGGGAGAAAAATCGGCGATTGGCTGAAAACGGTGTGATCATGCATATTGTATAGGAGCGAGGAAGTCGAAAAGGGGTCTCCACTGATATTACGGGGCGATTGAGGGGTCAAATTACTATACACCGTACCTATTAAGCCCCAAGTTGTTGACTTAGCGGCGATGTGGGAGGGATAAGACCCTCAATACTATACTGTACTGTACGAGGAATGTGAGGGTATTCTAACGCGAGGACGACGACGACAAGCGTTGAAATGTTGAGATGTTAGTAAGCCGGCGGCGCCGCGGGGGGATTAGCTTGCGAAGCGTGGGGCGCTCCGCTCTAGAGCGACGAAAATGAAATGACCCGCCTCGAACGTGGGCGGGGGCGTGTGAAGTATGACGCAAAGAGTCTGAACTATAACGTTTTTTATACCGGGATCTGCCTTTTCGAATGGCTCCCACATCGCCAACAGCCCCAATGGCAGACGACAAACGCGATGTCCGGAACCCAATCCTCTTCGAATGCGCATGGGAGGTCGCAAACAAGGTCGGCGGCATCTACACGGTCATAAAGTCCAAAGTCCCAGTCACCGTCTCCGAGTTTGGTGACAGGTACACCCTCATCGGCCCTCTCTCATACAAATCGGCCCCTATGGAAGTGGAAGCAGAGGAACCATCCGACCCTCACATCGCTAGCACCCTCGAGTCGATGCGTGTAACTGGCGTAAAATGCCTCTATGGTCGCTGGCTGATCGATGGCAATCCTCACGTCCTCCTCTTCGATACTGGCAGCCAGTATCACCGTCTTGACGAGTGGAAAGGCGATCTCTGGAACTTGGCGGGAATACCAACACCACCCAGTGACCACGAAACCAACGAGAGCATTGTTTTCGGCTATGTCGTCGCCTGGTTTCTTGGCGAGGCGCGTCCCATTTCTCTTGTTCCTGAGTCCGCGCTAACAAATTTTTTTTTTTCCCGCGTTCAGTATCTTTCCCGACAGCTCAATACCTCTGTTATTGCGCATTTCCACGAATGGCAGGCTGGGGTCGCCATTCCTCTCTGCCGGAAGCGGCACATAGATGTCACCACCATCTTCACTACCCACGCAACCCTCCTGGGCCGATACCTCTGTGCCGGCTCGGTCGACTTTTACAACAATCTTCAGTACTTCGACGTTGATCACGAAGCTGGAAAGCGTGGTATCTATCACAGATATTGCGTCGAACGCTCGGCTGCACACTGTTCGGATGTCTTCACCACAGTCTCTCATATCACCGCCTACGAGGCCGAACATCTACTTAAACGCAAGCCCGATGGTGTGTTACCAAACGGACTGAACGTCGTCAAGTTCCAGGCCATGCATGAGTTCCAGAACCTCCACTCGACCTCTAAGGAGAAGATCAACGAGTTCGTTCGAGGTCACTTTTACGGACATGTCGACTTTGACCTCGACAAGACGCTCTACATATTCTCGGCCGGCCGTTACGAATATAGAAACAAGGGGCTTGACATGTTTATCGAGGCACTCGCGCGTCTCAATTACCGGCTACAATCATCGGGTTCATCGGTTACCATCGTTGCATTCATCATCACGCCCGCTCAGACACATTCGTACACCATCGACTCGCTGAAGGGCCAAGCCGTCACAAAGCAGCTCAAGGATACAGTGACAGAAATTCAGAACCGGATTGGGGCGCGCCTCTTTGACATGGCGGTACATTCGAATGGGTATGCTTTCCCTTCAATTTGAGGGACCATACCCCTCGCTCATAGAATACGCAAGCGACTTTTCAAAGCTCCCCACACCAGAACACCTACTCTCTGAAGAGGACAAGGTGCAGCTGAAGCGACGCATCTTTGCGCTCAAACGCAACTCTCTCCCGGCGGTGACGACGCACAACATGGCGGATGATCCAAACGACCCTATTCTAAATCAAATACGACGTGTGAAGCTCTTTAACGCGACGTATGACCGCGTAAAGGTTGTCTTCCACCCCGATTTTCTGAACGCGAATAACCCTGTGCTTGGTATGGACTATGAGGAGTTTGTCCGAGGGTGCCACCTGGGGGTGTTTCCCAGCTATTACGAACCGTGGGGCTATACGCCCGCCGAGTGCACCGTCGTATGTGCTGGCTCCCCATGCGCTCTCCCACGTTCCAACTGACAACCGTGAGTAGATGGGTATTCCTTCCATAACAACCAATCTGTCGGGTTTCGGCTGTTTCATGCAAGACATGATTGAGCGACCGGATGATGAAGGCTGCTATATTGTGGATAGGCGAATGAAATCCCCGGAAGAGTCGGTCACCCAGCTTACCGAATACCTCTTCTCATTCACATCAAAGACGCGGCGACAGCGAATTAACCAACGTAATCGCGTCGAGCGACTCTCGCCACTGCTAGATTGGAAGAATTTGGGTATCGAGTACTCCAAGGCTCGCCAGCTTGGGCTCCGCCGCGCGTACCCCGATGCATTCTACGGCAATAGTGATACAGAGGATGATTTCGACTTTGCGTCTGGTCCAGAGAAGTTAGCGATCAGCACGCCGGCAAGTCCTAGGTTCAAGATGACGGGCTTTGCGACCCCGGGGGATATTGGTACATTGACCGAAGAGGTACATTTCTAGGCGTAGCCATTGGTAGTTTGTTTGACGGCTCCCACAGATGCAGTCGCTCACTACCAGTGACTATCGCGGAGGGTTCCAGTGGCCACACTCGCAAGAGGACGAAGATGACAGCTATCCCTTGTAAGTGCCGCGATGACTTTTATTAAACCATTGTTGACATGCGATTGTAGCCCGCTAGTGATGAAGGTTCGTTCTCGCGCATCATCGGTCATGTCTGGTGCCAGTACACCCGGTGGTGGGCCGTTCAAGTCCCTGAGCGAAGGCGACTTGCGCAAGGCAGACGCGGCGCTGTCACAGGTTAACGGTGCCATGAACGGCAAATGAGCGAGCTATGGCCGAGTGACGAAACCTGATTAGATTTATAAATGTCGACTTCTATGGCCCTACCTTCATCTTGCGTTATATGTCTGTATCTGTATAGCTACTCAACGAATTCAGAGTGTTCGGTGGAATCTCTAATCAAGGCTGGGCGGAACTAGGCGAGAATGGACTATACAAGCGCTGTATTATACGTATGGTCACGCCACATACGCGAAATAAAAAAATTGCCGCGTCTCGGACCATTTCACGAAATCCCATCCGTATTTATAAAACTCGAGTGCTTGTAACGCGTTCTTTCCACGCGCTCCCTTCTTCCCACCGAGCCCCTACCATGTCATTCTTCAACGCCACTTCTGTGGTCTCCCCTAGCCACCACATAGCCCCACAGCTGTACGCCAGCTTGAATGTAGACTATACCCAACTTACCTGGCTCGAGAGGAATTGGATGGCGTGGTACTTGTGGATTGGCAATCCCGTCATTGCGACCGGTATCGCTTCTTTCATCCTCCATGAGGTGTGTTTCCTTCACCTACGGGCTAGAGCAAGGCTCACATCCTCGCACGCAGACCGTCTATTTCGGTCGCTGCATACCCTGGATCATCATTGACGCAATCCCATACTTCCGCAAGTGGAAGTTGCAACCGTCAAAGGTGCCAACACCACAGGAGCAGTGGGAGTGTACCAAGGGTGTTCTCTTTTCCCACTTTACTGTTGAGGGGCCGGCTGTGAGTGTGCCGTCGCCTAGTTGACCTATTTTATTTACTTATTTAACCGGTCCTCAAGATCTTCCTGTTCCATCCTGTCGCTGAATCTTTCGGCATGCGCACTTGGCAGGTGCCTTTCCCGACTTGGCAAGTCATGATCCCGCAACTCGCGTTTTTCTTCGTCTTTGAGGACATGTTCCACTATTTCTGTTCGTGGTTCCCTCCACACTCAGCCTTTTTCTAAGCAGTGCTGATCCTCCTGTGCCCGGCAGCTCATCAACTCCTCCACACGCCTTTACTCTACAAACATATTCATAAACTCCACCACAAATACTCCGCACCCTTCGGCCTTGCTGCGGAGTACGCCCATCCGCTCGAAGTCATGATTCTCGGAACAGGAACTATTCTTGGACCGCTGCTCTACTGCTGGTTCAGGCCAGACCTGCACATCGTCACCGTCTACATCTGGATCACCCTCCGTCTTTTTCAGGCCATCGACGCCCACTCTGGCTACGGTAAGCCCTTGACATCTCGTGCGTCGTAGAGGAACTTGGCCATTAACATTCGAGCGAAATGTTTGAAGATTTCCCCTGGTCGCTTCAGCACATCGTTCCGTTTTGGTCGGGAGCTGAGCACCATGACTTCCACCATATGGCCTTTGTGAACAACTTTTCCACCTCGTTCCGGTGGTGGGACCGTCTCCTCGGAACGGATAACAAGTACCGGGAGTACCGTTCGCGGATCCGCGCTGCTACCAAAGGCCTCAATGACGCGCAGCGCAAGGCTATTGAGGAAAAGATGGTTGCAGAGGAAGAGGAAGCAGGTTTCGCCGCGGAGAAGGAGGTAGAGCGCCGAGCAGAGGGCAAGAAAAACCAATAAATATAGACTTACGCTACCTAGCGCATCTGCTTTTATTCATCGACCTCATGACTGCCACGTATTATATTTTACCTTATCCTCGTGCTATCTATACTTCCTACCCTGTTGTCTACTGGACGTCCAACGTAGACATTGCCCAAAATTGTAAGGTACGACAATGATTGCCTGGAAAATGAATCCCCTTGTTGGAGCTCGTACAACCTGCATAGTCTACGTATCTATGATCTACGATCTTTTTAGTTTGCGCTAGCTGTCTCTGCCTACAGCATTGGCCAGCGGTGTGGCCTCGGCTTGAGTTGCCGGAACATCTGTCACCGCATCGGTTGCTGTCAAGTTCGCGTTCCTCCCCCTTCCCGGCGGAGGCGGGTGGTAGACTTTCTCCTACATCATTCTCAGTTGAGGTACACCGCAGCGGCGGTGGGACACGCACCTTTTTCTTCTTCTTTTCCGGCACTGGGGAAGGGTAGGCCAGCTCCATCACCTCCTGCCACTCCTTGTTTTCTTCGAACCGCCTCCGGATCGGCGCAAGCAGACTCGTAAGAGCATCTGCCACGGCGGCCTTCAAATCCTTCGGGTGCACCTCACGTCTCTCGAAGGCCTCCCTGAGCGCACCGTAAGTGGAGAAGTGCATCGGGCCACCGTACTTCTCATCCCTCGATACGCTGAATACCGTGCCCGCGGGCGCCCCCTCGGATGCAAACGGCTTTTGTTCTTCCCGATTCGTGCCGGCACCTTCCTCGGGATCAGAGCCGGTCTCGCCTGCCGCGCGCTCGAGGCGAAGTTCCGATATGGGGATGAGAACGGCCTCGACGAACGCGAGCAAACCGTTGTCTTCGACATTGCCCTCCTCGCAGAATGCCTTTTTTATCTTGCGGCGCACGGCATCGGGAGGGTCGAGGAAATCGATCTTCGAGTCTGGATCAGAAGAGGACATTTTCCCACCTGCGAGGCCAGGGACCATCGCATTCATGAGGTGGGCACGCTTGGCATAGCCAAGTCGTGGGAGGTAGAGCTCTGCGAAGGTGAAAATCTTCCGCTACATTTATCCGCCGTCGTCATCGAGGGTGAGAAATCCTGGCACGTCGCACACTACGTGCCCACGCACCTGGTCGACGCCGCCAAATTGGAAGTCCACGTCCAGATACTGCTCATCTAGCGCTTGTAAACCCGGATAGAGCAGGCCACTGAGCAGTGGACTCTCAACCTGCTTCACGACCTCTGCACCTGCCTTCTTGGCATCATGCTCCGTCACCGTCGCGCATAATCGGTAGTTGTCGAGATTATACTCCTTTGTGAGCTGATAAGATGACCCTTCCACGAAGGTGAGTCTTGAGGTGGGAATGCCGAGTGACTCAAAGACAGCAAGGAGGACGAATTTGTAGTACTTGGTGCGATGCGCGACCAACTCGAGAGGTGCCTTCATGTTGTCGAGGAAGGCATGTATGTCTGTGCATGCGCGTCGAGAATTGTGGTATGTTCAAATCGTAGTTATGCTCACCAGCAAGCAAAATTTTGACCTGGCAGGTCAAAGGTTAGCTTTGTGCCCGCAACGAAATGCGCTGTTTTGGTACGCGCACCTCAACATCTGCCCTCAAAAAGTCTGCGATTTTGGTTAGAGGGACAAAATACCCGACATGCGCTGGACAGACGAAATTAAATGACATCGTAGCAGTGTTGATGCCTGTAACTCACGTCTACCAGTCGGTGCCGTTCCTGATTCACGATTAGTATCTGTTTCTATGTAGTGCCCAGTTGGCACATACCCCAGTAGCATTTGGGCGTCTTGCCTTGGACGAGCAACGCCTTGATAGCTTCTCCACCAAGGACCTCCTGCAGACGCCGTGTTATCAAGTGATACCTTTCATCCGGTGTTGCCTGTGACATGCTTTTTGCGTGTTGTAGTCTCACAAATCTTCCAATTGATATGATATCCTCACGCGAGTCGCGAGTCATAGATTCGGCTATCGCCGAGAAAGTGAAAGCAGCAGGTAGAATGTACTGTAGAACGCTAAGTAGGCCCCACAGGCCCTCTGCCCAAACCACCATCACTATCATGTCTGGGCGCGGAAAGGGTGGAAAAGGACTTGGAAAGTGTGTCTCGTCTCTTTCTCTTACATACCAATACAATCCGCGACTTTCTTGCAGGGGTAGCGCGAAACGCCATCGTATGATCTTGCGAAGCTCTATACAGGGTATCACAAGGCCGGTATGCATCCTTTCCACCCTCCTCTTCCACCTTATATCTCACCATGCCAGCCCATTCGCCGCCTCGCCCGTCGTGGAGGCGTGAAGCGTATCTCTGGACTTATCTATGAGGAAACCCGCGGTGTGTTCAAGATTTTCCTGGAAAACGTGCGCGCGGCCCATCAAATTTCCCCAAACTATGCAATGACTGACTCACCCGGAGGTTATTCGAGACTCAGTTGCGTACACCGAGCATGCCAAGAGGTAAGCGTTCTTGCCCTCATGCGCCCGAGAGCATCGTTCATATAAGCCTCCGGAATGTCAGGAAAACCGTCACCGCACTCGACGTCGTTTACGCCCTCAAACGTTCCGGACGCACTCTCTACGGTTTCGGTGCTTAATGGATATTCCCCACTCTTCCCTGTGTGTGACTTGACCCGGATGTGGCGTGCTGCGACGGCAGTACTGTAATTGACAGCTTCGGACCCGCGATAGTGACTGTGACTTGGTAATCCACAGCGTGCAGAATAATTATATTTCTTGAGATTACCCGTGAATACTGTACTTTGATGTCTGCAACCTGTCTTTTGGTGCATCCTCCAAACATCTAGGCGGACAGAGTTATTGTGCTCAAGTTACCCCTTTGAAGCCAAAGCACAACCAATAGCCTTCTCTCGAGGCAGATCTGCTAGAGTCCGGTTTGATATACAGGACATGATGGAAGTTTGGGTTGAGATAAAATTTGCGAAATTGTTGCAACTCGGGATGTTCGAAATGCTTCAGCCTGAATGGTCATTCGTGTTTGTCTCCATCATCGTCAAGACGCAGGTGGTGCACTCACAACAAGACCCCACCCCTCTTACGTCCGATGCTCTGCGCAGTCCGCAGATGCTTGCGCGTGAAATCCCACACCGCATGACAGATGTCGAGCGAGTCCTGTGTGTCGTGTGTTCGATTACCGGTCGCGTTTGCTGCCATGTCCGATAGTATTACATCTGCCTTTCCATCAGGATTGGCCTTTGCCCGTATGATAGCCTCGACCATCGGCGCCGTCTCAGGTGCAAGGAAGTCCGCCTGAAGTGTATGCACACCTGGCATTGGAGCTATCCTCAGCCTGTCCACCGCGATCACAACGCCTCTACCCTCAGTCTCCGCATTTGCGTCCTCAGCACCCTCGCTCCAGTGCTCGCTCGGCGCGTTGATGCTGAGTCCCCAGAGTCCGTCACCCTGTTCCGATCTTTGCTTTGTGCGCGCCTGAGCCCAGCGCTCTCCTTGCCATCCCATAAACCCTGCGACAACTTGACTCCACCCTCCCGGTGCGGCACCGAGATCTACCACCGCGCGAACGTCGGGGGCGCGCAGAAAGCGGCGGTGGCGGTCGTCGATCTCGAGCAGTTTGAATGCCGAACGCGAGCGGTACTGGGAAGGGTGGGAGAGACGTTGGCGAACATAAGGGTCGTCAAAATGGCGCGCAAGCCATTGTTTTGAGGAAGGCGAGAGAGATTTGCCTGCCGAGCGGGCTACAGTCGTGAACATCAACTCGGAAGGACAAAATTCACATGGTTCCCACGGGTAGGTGTCACATTTCGCCATCATGAGCTCTGACAAGCGACTCGCACCTGGATTCCGCCAAGTAGATGCGTTTGGTTCGGATGAAGACTATGAACGCGATGAGCAGGGAGATATTATCGAGGAGGTCTCCTATGTCACTCTCGATCTCGGCGCTGTCGAGCCCTCTCTCGTTCCAAGCAGTTCCGCATATCGTCTCATCGTGCGTCGATACATGCCTACTCTGATTGCTTGCAACTCTCAATCCGTGTAGGGTTTAGACACGCCAAACCCATTTCTTCAGCTCTCTGGGACAATCTTCCAGGGTACACACCAATCACTACTCGGCACCGAGCTCCTCTTCACAGAGGACAAAGGTTGGTCTCATCGGTTCCTCTGTCTGCGTAACGTAGCGTCATTCAGAACCGCGCATTACAGACCTTCACGACCAAACAAAGCGTAAAATATCCCATCTCGCTAACGCATCTCAGCGTATTCGCTTTAAGCAGGTCGAAGTTCGGCCGAAAGGTGCACCTCCTGAAACACCACCCAGGCCATCGACCCGTGGCAAGGGTAAAGGTGTAAGTAGTAAGCAGAAGGCCAGCCACACAGACGATGTCGATATTGTGGGCTTGATAACCGGCAACATAGAACTCGGCGATGTACCTTCGCAGAGCCGAGGTAGGAGAGGGAAGGGGAGGGGTATGCGTGCGGACGGATCCCAGACCTCGCAGGCCCAGCCCGGGGACGTAGAGCAGGCAGCTGTCCCAGAAGAGACTTCATCTGCGCTGGAGGCCGCAATGGAATCATGAATTGGATGCTGTGCCATTCCCCTTTACTGTATGAGCGCCATCCCCGAGCTGGACAGGCCCACGTGCTGGATTGCCGACGCTCTGCTTCGGGGTACAGATTTGAAACCATATACCAAACTTGTGGTATCGTAAAAAGAGCAAGGTAAGGATCCCTGTCACCAATTTTTATTACTCCTACGCCCTGTGACGGGCACGCCAGAAGGGAAATCCTATATTTAACTTTGATCGCAGGGCTTACTGCCTCGCGCCTCCCTTCACAAAGACCCTGCAGGGATCTTTCTCGTCACGTTTTTGATCTCTGGGCTCACTCCTCCGGAAACTTACTCTTGTAACGCCGACTTAATTTCAACACAATCCACGACGCCTCACCTGGCCTCACCCGGCCTCACCTCTATGCCGGACTAGGTCACCAGAGATTTCCTATGGTAAGTCCACCATTCTTGACTCATCCGCGACGGCCGTTGAACATGCCCGGACAACCCAGGTCGGTAGCTCCATCACTACTCCAGGGTCTTTCGCCACATGCACGTCATCACGCGAATACGGCACACGGATAGTAGGGACGAGGAGAAGGTCCGATGGCGTTTTCAGTTGCCTGCATCGGACACCCGAAGTCCAATGTATCGACTGGCGATTATACGTCAGAAAGCAATCGTGAGATTTCGACATACCGATGGCCTGGCAAGCCTTCTGTCGGCCAGAAGGCCTATTTTTATTTCCTTAGTGTATACTGTAGAGACCTACGTGGCAAGCATCGCAAATTCTGTAGTATCGACTTGTATCTTCTCAATCTAAATCCAATAATCGCGAAATGATTGCTGTTATATCATTTCGACTATAAGGCCATCAACGGCACGGCCATACAGTCGAGTAAAGAAAATATGACGAGCACGTGCCACGTTCCAGCCCGTCAGTGGCTGCTATACTAAATCAGTACGATGCGACTCCGATGCAAAGTTTGTTGCACGTGAGCGCTTGAGCGGTTGACGTGTCGGCCAATGAGAATGTGTCTCTGTCTCACGTGGCTAGACTGCGTTGTCTTGCAAAGGTCATGACAACACTGTGCCGCTTCTATGAGACAGACCGCCACCGTAGACCGCCGTCCTGTACTGTCGCCCTCAAGTTCCTTGACCTTTTTAAGCCCAACTGCAGAAGCAGAACAACCGTCTCCGATCCTGAAGGCACGATCGTCTGTCTGGGGGCCATCTCGGAATAAAGTGCTTTTACGGCATCACGGGTCGGGTGATAACTGGCATTTGTTGGAAGCCACGCAGGCTGGGCTCGGCGGCCCGCAATTGTGAATCGCGCGGATAACTTGAAATCGTAATGCAAAGTGGTCTCACTTCCAACCTTCCAACCATTAATAGCTAGCGTCGGTCGCTAGACAGGATGCCAGCAACGTCTTGAAGTTCTCTCCGACGTCGCTGGATATCATAAAATGACTTGGAAGATAGTCTTGGCTAGCTGCAAAATCTTTACTGTGAGGATAAAGAAAACCTGTCCAAGGGCAGCGTTGCACGTATCATTGTTGATCCCCCAAATGGCGCATGCCCTAACACTGACAGGCTGTGACGGCACGGGAGAAGTGGCCACCGGAAGCGATATTAGCTGACAGGATACAGCGATCACTTCCTCGTCTATTCGGACGTCCGACTCATACGGGAGAGCATCATATGTTCAAGAGTGCTATCTTTGGTCTGGCAGAGCAATCGCTCGCTTACCTCGCTCATGGAATAATGTATGTGGACGGTCGCCGCCATTCTCGGGGTTCTGCACCTGAGTACTATACATGTTCAAGTTTAGGCCTCATAATGGTTCAATTCTCCATAGCCGACCGAATGTCCACCAAGCCGTATCGAGAGGACTACCATTGGACTCCGGCAATAGAGACCGAAGTTGTCTGGGGTATAAAAAGTGAGCCACTTCCTGCTTTCTTACCAAGGTCTTCATTCCTTGACCGTTCTACCACCCTCTACCACTCTGACTTACCGCGATCACGATGATGTTTGTGAAAACCATCATAGCTCTTTCTCTTGCCATTCTTGCTGTTGCTGCACCACAGCCCCGGGGTACGTCTCTGCTCTACTTGATCCCTGCTCTTGCACAAGCTTCAAGTTGACCAACCTAACGTAGTTGATGATCTTGGGGATGTCTTGGAGAACGTTGATACGACTGGTGATGATCTCCTTGCTGGCCGTGCTCCACAGCCTCAGCGTACGTCTATGCTTCTCTTGAATCTATGCTCTTGCACCAACTTGATCAACTTAATGTAGTGTGCCTCATCCTTGTTGGAGGCAGCTGTTTGGACCACAAGTCCACCTCGTCTAAAACCGAGGCCAACGAACATAATATGGTTGGATCATCACTCGTGGCAGACAAATTAGCGTGAGAAGCTAGTACTAGGATTTGCATCAGCAATGGACAGAATCAATTTCATGTCACCGTCGATACCTTTCTTTCTATAGTAAATTTATTCTGCGTGAGTGGGACGAGGAAAACACCTTTCCCTCTGAGGCTGTCAGGGGTTTTCCGTCATCGTACGTACGCTCGAAGCGAATGGCCATGGGTGTGTGAGATTTGCGGGAAACACTGTGATACTTAGACGTGTGTCAAGTCATCGCAGAGACAGCAACTTACAATTGGCGGTGCTGCCGTGCTCGACATCGACCCCTAAATGATAATGCCGTCGTGCTTGAGTCTGGTGTTAGTCTCGTTATCACGGCCACTGACCGCGACTCGAGGAGCCCAAGGAGCCCGGGCCACTTAGAGGGACTTCACTGACACGCCACACAAATAGGCCACCTTTTTTTCAAGCATTCACTGTGCGACTGTTCAGTCGGTCGCGTTGCAGTGACCGGGTAGAGACCGTTTAGAATTCAGTTGATTTCACACACCTGCCAATCCTCTAGGGCACATCCGAGTCCAGGCCATTCGCATGGAACCCAGAACCCTTGCAGCTCATACACTTATGCAGAGCCCATCAGCTAAGCCAGTCCTTGCATGTCAGGGACCATATCATATCTGCCTCACGATAACGACTCTGTCCGGTCTTGGTTCATTTTCTTATTTCAGGATGCATTCTTCATCCGATCCCTTCCATGAAGGCCCTTCTCCTTCCCATCGCATTTCATGTGACCACTATGAAGCGAGCTCAAAGAGCGCGTGCGCAAGTCCGAAGGTAAAAAAAGGGGGGATGCCTCAGAGAGACCAAAAAGCAGGGGAAGCAGGGGAGTCAAGATGAGGTTAGGTCAACCGCGATCGGGACGAAGCACGCACTGGCAGTTAGCCGCGTACCGCGTAGGAGTGGATAGAGACAACCTTGGATCCGATTCATCTCTTCTATCTCTTCAAAGGGTCCATTTTTTTACTCACTCTCACTCTCGGGCTCCTTGATGGGACACCCGACATCGGAATAGTTCTGTTCTGCCTAGAAAGGATCCCAGAACGCTGCCGCAGCCCCACACACATATAAAGGCACATGACAAACGGGACTGCGAGCCAAGCCACCCTCACAGTTGCCAAAAGCGGCAGCCCGCCCGGGCCGCTGTCGTGCGGGACATTCTGCAATCATGTCTATGTCCACTGGCATACACGAGTGTGAGGGTCTTGAAACTTGACTCCTTAGCATTACAATCAAAGTGCTTTCTATTTAGTCTTGTGGAAGGTGAGAGTGATCAGGCGCGGGCGAACACACTTTGGTGGTCACCATGGAGCCATCGCGTTGCACCTTCGAGTTTTGGAAGGAGTCCAATCCACTGGCACGACTACGATCATTGGCTTGGATTCCAGACTGGAGTCAGATATATATCGCTACGATCAGATGGGGAAGCTATGTAGGTAAACGCAGATAATCTTTTCGGAGGGATGAAACGGCGAGGCAGGTGGTGAACCGAAAGACTCGGAAAGCAGTAAGTGCTATTCATGCAACGCGAGTTCCACCTTGCATGCAGATGGTGTAACCAGTCCTTCACCATCGCATCTCGCAGTTGTCCAAAATCATTCACGAGAAACCCATCCAATCAATCAGCAGCGTAGAGAATTTCGCCCCACACGCGCAGCCGAGAGCGACAACGACGAACACTCGCAATAATGATGACGGAAGAGGAGACCCTCCCAGAAAGCTATGATATACCACTCGCGGATGGAAACGATCGGGCATATAAAATACAGGAGATAAAGATACGTGGTCACGAAAGAACTGTCAGCTTTTATCCTATGCCATTTGTACTATGCAATTTCAAACTATTATCTCTGTAGAAGAGGGAACTGGATTCTCAGCAGGAGTGGCCTTGCCACTGTCTATTATTGAAGGTGTGGCTTCGCCTGGGTTTGGCGTTGATTCCTTCACGTCTGTAGACGATGTCGACTCCTGCGCTTGCGGCTCCGCGCCAAGGGTGGGATCTTGCGGCCCCATATAGGGTTGCTTCCACTGAATGCCGTTGTAGGATCGCTCCTGCGCCTGCACGGTGGAAGAGGTCGATGCGATCCCGGTGGGTGATGACGACGACGACGACGACGATGACGGCGTGGCCCCAGGGAGTGTTGGTGCCCCGTATGGATACTTGATTGGTGGAGGCACGTATGCAGAGTGTCCGGGTGGATACTGGACACCAGCATAAGGGTAGGCGAAAGTGCCAGACGCCACGGGGTTTGGAGCGGAGTCTCCTTGCGCGGCCAACGGGGGTACAGAGGAAGACGCGGTGGCAGTCGGAAACGAGGGGTAATGATGATAGCCCCAGGTACTGATTGCGTAAGGGTACGCTCTCATGCGGGGCTGATAGGGAATGTAAGCCGTTGGTGACGCTGCACCAGTGCCAGTAGTAGCCGCGGCAACTGAGGTGGTGGGTGGTTGAGAGGTTGACCCAGCTTGATACGCTTGAGCTAGCGTTACGATACGACTCAGGCAACTGGATCACCAAAGACAAAAGCACGCACACTCTGATTCAGGCGCCGCCTCGGCTGGCTTTTGTCCAATGGTCTGCCCCTCGATGTTGCCGAAGACGACGCTGCCCCACTTGAACTCACGCTTGACACCACGGTCCCACAGCACCTCGACCGAGTTAGACTCCTCGATCACCCTAACAAGTGAAACCTCAAATATGCCGGCGCTAACGCGAATCTTGATCCTCGACATGGGCGCAAGGGCAAGCAAGTCCTTCCGAATTTTATCCTGCTTGTTGGCCTTTTTCGCTTCTAGCATGAGCTACGCAAGCGTTCGGTAAACAAAGAGGCCCTGAGGTTCGACCGGGTCGCACTCACAGGGTTATGTTGGGGGCATAGAAGTTGAAATTCCACTTTCTTGACGACCTTGATCGTCTCCCTGTCGCTTGTCTTGGCGTCCACCGCATCGGAGGGGGTGTCCTGCGACGGCGGAGGAGCGCCATCGATGTCCATTGGCGCAGAGTGACTTGGAGCCGGAGCTACATCCACAAGGACGACGTCCTTTTCCACCTCACCCAGTTCTTTGTAAACTATTCCTAGTTCCGCACCTTCTCGTGCACATGATATATGAAATGCCTTGGAGCATTTTCCCCGGATACACTGGATCGGCGCACCGTGTATCTTAGGACGACTCTTGGAACATGCTGTGCATTTCTTCGGACATCAACCTAATTAGCGGACCGAGTAGGTTGCGAAGATCGACATTACTCACCAGGTTCCACCGATCCTTCACGATGGCGTCAACGCCAAACACCGTCTTTTCGCGCTTCCTTGTGCCATCCTCCAGCACCGGACCAGCCTCAACTTCATCCAACCATGTCTCAGGGAGGACACGCGCACAGCTTTCGTGCGCCATCCACACCTTCGTTTCTGCATAGGCTGGATGCTGCACGACGGGTTTGTCATGGACGGGAAGCAGACCATCACGCGACCGAGAGACACAAAGACAACACGGAAATGGGTCAAGCTCAGGCGGCCGTGGACCAAGTTTCAGCCTGATAGTAACCTTAGGCTGAGCGACGTCAGCCGCTTGTGACGAAACTCTTGGCTTCTTCATCATGTTTGGGGTGTCATTCTCGTCTGACTTACGTTTCCGGGCCGACGATGAAGGAGAATGAGAGGACTTGGACTTTGATTTGGGCTTTCCGGCGGCCTTTGTAATTGCAAGTTTCTGGTCGCGAAGAAGCTCATCGACATTGATACGGACGCTATTGAGCATATGAGATTCGGCTCATCAGGACTTGAAAGAAGATATTACCTATAATTGACACAGTTGCAGGCTTGAGCTTTCCGACCAAACTCGATCCAACTATCAAGAGCAAAATTGACGCTTTCTGCGCAGTTGAAGCCGAGGTTGAAACCCGCGTGGTACCCTCTTGGGAATGTGATGACGAACTCGCCAGCATGCTGCACGAGGGTGTTGGGACGACACGATGTCTTCGCGAGTGTTGTGGGTGAGGCGAGATAACTCTTGTGCCTAAGGAACTGCGGACACCTTGAGGGCTCCGGGAAATGTCCTAAGAAGAGGATGTCAACACGTTTCAGCAAGAAGTCGATATTCCTGACGATTCACCTCTCATTGTCTGCTCGAGAGCAGAGGCACGAGCTTGGGGGACCGCATACCAGAATTTACCGGCGCCAAAGTGAATGTAATTTATGCTAAAGAGATCCATATCTTCGACGTGCCACGCAAAAGTTGCGCGCCACATGCCAAAGTAAAGATATGGTGTGTTCACTCCTGGGAGGCCGTTGGATGAACTGGGAAGAAGGCGGCTGAGTAAAGATGGAAGATGGGCAACGTTCCACGTTTTGGTTTTGTCCGTGAAAAGAGACCCTGTTGAAAGAAGCGTATATCAGATAAATGACAAAAAGCGAGATCGTCGAGTACAACCTTCCATATCTGCACCATACATCGCCGGGGTCCCAATTCCACAGTTTCTCCAATACCGTCTTTCCAAGTCTTTGCAGAATTCTGGTGTATAATCTTCTGACCTCGTATTTGGAGGCAGCCAATCAGCGCGGGGATCAAAAGACTTGAGGAAAACGGAATCAGCAGCGGCCCTCTCCGCGAGGTGAGCCTCTCTCATTTCACGTGTCTGCCACTTGCGTTTCGCTTTGGCCTTTTGAGGTTTATCCCCTTCATCGTCATCGGAATTCTCTTCTTCCTCTTCTTTCAGACGTTCTGGTGTAAGAAGGCGGGCATCGTCAGTCGGTTGTTCCAATTGGGGGCCACTGATGGAAGAGCTCGCAAGGGGAACAGCCGCCTTTGACTCTCTATCATGAGGAGGGGAGCTTGGAGATGTGGGCAGGTTACCCGCCGAAGCTGCGTTAACCTCGGGTGGAGGGACCGGACCGGCTGATGCCGCCTTGGTGACGTCTACTCTCCTTCTCTCTCCTCTCTTCGCCCTCGTCTTGGGTGGTGGTGGTGGTGCCGCCCTTCGCGCATAGTGTAGACCGATGTCATCGACACCGGGCGCACGACGATCTTCCGTCTTACAGAGCTCAGCCCACTCCCGTACGCTAAAGACGCGTCGTTTCTCCACGTTCTGCTGCCGGAAGAGACCACCATGCCCGAGCATATGCTGTTCGATGGGGGTCTTCAATTTCACGGCAGAGAGTTGATCCGTTAAAGGAGGTAAAGCATCCGTCCTAGTTTGGAGGTTCATACACGCGCGTCGCATGAATGGTATGGACAGACTGACCATTCTTTGGGTGGGATGACCTTTACTATCCCGCTCCGCATACCCCAGCCTTCAATCTTGTTCAGATATCCCTCAAAATCCTCAAACTCTTCCATGGATGGTTTGAATACGGGGATGCCGCGTGATGCCAGGGGGTCGTCGTCAGGCTCTAGCCACGTCCTGCCATTTGAGTTGGGCGAGGGGGGCAACTGCACGCCTTCTGAGCCGTAAAAATGGTCTGGCTGAACTATTGGTAGTGGTGGAGAGGGTAAACGTGAAGATGCCACGGAAAGTGTATGACTTGTTGTTGACATTGTGAGCAGTGTACTGGAAGGAAGAACGCTGTGTAGGGATTAAGATAAAAGAATCGTTGCTTCCTTGCTAGGGCTCGATGTTGGATGCGTGACGTGAGAGAATGGGACGCAAGAAAGGGATGCTACGATGGGGAAGTTGTGCCCACCGGTGGGAACGACGAGCAACGGCTCTGCTCTGGATGGATTTACCCCTGCTGGGGATGTGACTGACGCCCCTCGGAGCTACAATATTTCGGCCACTGCCAATTCTCATATAACGTAATCAATCCCGGTCAAGTCAAAGTTATCAGTTCCTGCTATTGTGCATGTCCTCAGCCTAGGTACCCTTTCTAGCTGCCAGCGCATCGCCCATACATACCACTAAGACTGACTTAGAGGTCATACTCACGATGGAAAGCTAGTCCATAAAAGTCTTGATTCCTCTTCCTGGTAGAGTTGTATTCGATTCATTTCCGCCTGATTGGGCATTCTGTCACCCATATTAACTGGCATGCCAAAGACCAAAGCGAAATCGGTACGTTGGTCGAAAAAGCACGCTATTTCCTTGACAGGCCGTCCGTCACACGCCAGCATCGCTCTCTCTGTACTGTAATTCGGCTGCCTATTGGCGACTAAAAGCCACATCTAAGTTATCTATTTTTAAGACCACCGCACTTCTAAAGAATGGGACGGCTGTATTTGTCATAACCTCCGAACAGCTACGAATTGATAGCTGTCGTTATGTGAGGGTTGGTCCGGAACACTGTATGCCCAATCGTCGCAGGCCAGCACTTCATTAATTAACCCATGTCATCGCCTAGGACTAATCGCGAGTTACGAAGATAATACTGTACTGTACTGTATGCTCCCGATCTGTTTGATCGGTATTCGGTCTCACCCGGTGTTCTAATAGTACTCATCCCTGATACGGTAATATTGCATTGATCGTTGATTCCAGCATCTCACTCTGGTTCTATGCTTCAGGTAGGCCGGTTGGGTGTTGCATAATGCGTGGTGTTGTTGACATCTAGAAACTCGTGATTTCCTTCTCAGATGCAGTACTGTGTTGTGCCACATTGTGAGAGTATGGGATTCCATGTGACAGAGAAGTTAGGTCGGGTCCGAGTCGTCTCCGCCGCCGCCGTACAAGGATGGGGTTTTTCTGCTTTGTGGTGTGCGCCACGTGGCGATGGGAAGGGCATGTATCTATTCACCACGAGAAACACGGCAGTGTGCCCATCCTTCTAACCTGGCAGAAAACTTTCGGGACAGGAGTATAAGCCAAGAGTTCCCGCGGGTGAGCGGTCCGAAAGCATTGTGCAGTCATGGAGACCTCGAGCATTATGCGGCCGTTATAACCCTTGTACAGCTTCAATTGTTCTTTCAGCACAAGAATAGAGTTGTATAGCCACGTCGTCTCGTGCCAAAGTGGTAAATGTCCACGCCTGTTCGTCGTAGTAAGAAGCGGGGTCAAAGAGACTCCGGTGTCAACCTGACCCTGACTACTGAGCGCTCATGGGCCGTACGGTACGGAAATGGGCTGAATGGTTTATGCATCCCATGTGGCCCGTCGCTTACCTGCTTGTTTTGTGTATTTGGACTGGGCCGCCCCAATGACTGGTGAATCATCAAATTTTAGCGTCTGCGTTAGCGTTCGTGTGTGGCGATGTTACAAGTCAGTCGACTATTCATGCGAGGGTCGGATACGTCTTAAAAGTCACAGACCAACTCGTTCCAACCACGGTATGCACGTTCCAAGCAGACAGAGGAGAAGATAGTAGATGATATGGATTTATCCGAGTTACCAAGCGTTAAGCCAATGGTAGAGCGCTGGACAACGGCAGGTAACTTGATTACGGATAAGAGCAAGAGCAAGACCCGTCTCGCTCGCTTGATGACGGCAAAAGTACCGGAGTTGCCTGGAGTACCGTTTCCCCCGGGGCCTTCTTGATATGGCAGTGACAACCTCTGACTCATAATAACACCACTTCCTGAAACGGCTCCCTTTACAAGTGCTTGTGAGTTTGAGTGACTCTCACTGGCACCTCACGGAAGTTATCCTTTGCGAACATGAGTGAGAGTCGGACTCAGGGCGGCATGCCGCTCCTGCAGTGTGACACAGAACTACGTGGTCTGCCACAGCCGCTTCTAACCGAAGCTGCCATGATGCGGTTTCTAAAAGTACACCTTAATGCAAACGCACTCCCGATCCGATGGACGGTTCGATGATGTCCATAATAATGCTCCAAGCCGGTGTTGCTAACCGACGCAGTATCCTCAGTAATAATTTCCAAAGTAAGTTGGAATGCCTCCAGAGTCCATGACCGTGCCAATTGCAATGACCGCAACTGGTTGACTCGGCGCCCAGAAGCGAGGCGCGACGCCCACAGATCGCTAGATCCATCGGGCGTTTATGGTTTTGTATAACTATTCTACTCCTTAGCCAGCGTTATTCGAAGGACTTTCTCTTGCGACCGTTCGTAGCTCGCCCCTCCTACCATGCGTCGTCCCCTCTTACTTTCCCTTGTTTTCCTCCTCCTATTCCAGGCAGCTGCCTTAGAATGGACCGTCAATGATGCGGTGAGGCTTTTCCCGTCAGCGTTGACGCCTTTGTCATGCTTACTTTGCCTCCCGTTCGATTTATGTCTGTAGGCCACGTCAACGGCACCGACGGTGTGCGAGACTACTTCTTCATTTGAAAGCCCGTCGGCGGGATCGTCATCCTCATTCGTTCGATTTTGCGATGCTACCATGGGGTCAGCTTCCATAATCGGTGCGACCGCCACCCAAAATGACATACACAACCGTGTTGGAATCATCGTTGGCGCCTGCCTGGGCGCTGCTGGAGGGGTGCTTCTTCTTGGTCTTGTTCTCTTTTGGATATTCTTGCGACACCGACACCACACGGCCACCGCTCAGTTACAAGACATGGCCCCACGCAGTTGGCTACCATCCGCCTCAGGGAACATCACAGTCATTGCGAACGACCCATCACTGAGCCTCGATCTCACTGCGGACGTTGAAAACGGATTGGCGGCACCCCCGTCCGTTCAGGCCGCAGAAACGAAGAGGTGGAATAAGGAGGTCGATGTGTTAGATATCAGCATGGAGAATGCTCACCCGTCTCCGCTGCCGTCGCCGCGATCACTTCCCTCGAGGCAATTGTTTCCGGGTCCAATTGAACCCTACGTGCCCACTCCAATCTCGCAGCGCACGCTGCCGCTACGTATCCACACAGACGTGCCTGCCAAACCGTTGTCCCGGGCCTCGCCCGTGAATTCACTAGACCGGCCATCTCGGTCACCTATCCGCCCACTCCCTACGCTACCAACAAGACCTAGCATGCAGCGGTCCCGTTCTGCAAAGACAGAGGAGGCTCGGGGTGGATCCCCCCACCGTCACATGCCGCGCTCTGTATTATCTGCAGATGACCTACGGATGTGTCGACGTGACAGCCGAAGGTCTAGAGCGCATTCCATAGCCAGCATGTCTGGCAAAGTGGATGAATGTGAGATTGTGCAACATCACGACGGCGGCGTGAACGTACGAATCGAGTTTCCACCTCCATATCATGAATGCTTGCAGGTTCAAGCAGCTACGTCTGCGTTCATTCAGTATCTCAAGCCATAGCTTAGCCTTAACTTCTATCTCTAAATCATCACCCTTTCATTCGTTTGCTATTAATGACTTGCCGTTCACATTCACTATGTATCACATAATGTTACCTTGCATAGCTCTTTATATCGTTGAAACTTCTTATGGATCTGACCCTGTAGCTTAGTAGGATTTCATCGTAGATCCTTGATACTCATTATAATTTCAACTCACTTGGGTGGCCCTCACGAACAGCTCATCTCCAGAGGCTACCATATTCATACGAAAGGGGTACATTTTCAAGCTCAAGGCCCGACTACAGTAGTTCCGTGCCACTATGCGGAAACGTCGGAGGTGCAAGGTTCCGGAACACTGGCACTCGATCAGGTCGGACGCTCATTGGTATTTATCTCCGAGTCATCTTATGCGCAGGGTGCGCGGGCGGGTACTACAACAGTACGAGGCTTGTTATGAGTTGGCCAGCGTGTTGCTTGGGCACACGGCTGCAAGAGTGAAACGATACAAATTTTCCGTGGTGGGAACGACTCTCCTACTGCGTCTGAGCGCCATAGCCTCTTATTCCCTCTGCAAAGCCCCAAGCCGTCTCGAGCTTCAACGTACCCGAAATATCTGTACCGTTCGCGGTTATTGTCGCTATTTGATACTACGAGTTGCACGCTTAAGTATGGCCGTCACAGATGGTAGGAGTCACAGTACCTGATTGATTGAACGGGCGTCTCGGTAAAACAACACACGGAGTGCATTCTCAAGGACTTCCCGCGCCTCGAGTTCAGTAAGCGTGTTCTCCCTGCCTTCAACGGCCTTGCGTAGAAGAGGCTGCGCGATATACGCGCCGTAGCCGGTTGCCAGAGTGGATGCAGAGTAAGTCACGCCCAGCAAATCCACATATGCCAAGAACCTTTTAGTTCGATCTCGATTAATGGGGGTATGGAGCAAAGCGAGGGGGAGCTGGGCTCACTGCTTCCCATCTTTCACGCCGCCGACAAGCAAGGAATTCCATAGCGGATCCATCCTAGACCGCCTGCCGTACATCACCTGCGACAGGTACTCGTGTATTTCCGCGGGACCAAGTGTATGCCCATCTTGCGTATTTGTTTCCTCAGAGATAACAAGGCTGTCGAGGATATGGCGAAGGTATTGAAAGTCGGACATATCCCCGCTTGCACCGACAATTGTATAATCGCCCACAGGGTGTAGGCGCTGTACGCCTTTGAAGCGTGCAAGAGAACCATAAGAAGCTAAAATAGAAAATATATTCAATGAGTAGCGCGCGCTGAGGGGGGGAGGGTAACGAACCGAGGTTGTCTGCAGCCATCATGATGCCATCTTTATACTTGATCGCGAGGACGGAGGTGCCAGTGACGATGGGATATCTGAGCACATATTCGTTATAAAGACCACAGGAAATGTTTAGAAAGAACGCACTGTGTGTGTTGTATACCGCCATTGGATGCTATTGACTGGTTGTGACCGCGATTATGGAGGGGATAAGTTGCGCTTGTATCAAAACTGTCATACTTCTGCGAAAACATCCTGGGATTCAACACGGAGCTCAATACTGGAGAGTTCATGCTTACCGGACGACCCCAGTTAGTTGGAAAATGGTCCATGATGTTCTAGTCGATCAAGCGGGTGTACGCGCAAACCACTGGCAGCCTTACGCAGACGCGCTTGCGCGTTCCGGGCTCTTTCGTCTCACGTAAGCTATCCACACTAGGCTGCTTGGTAACATGAACGGTCGCAGACTGGCCCTCATCTCAGCACAGAATGATAGGTTATCCAGAACGGCCGGAAAAATGAACATGTTTTCAGTCGATTTTTTTTTCAGGAGTCAGTTACATTTATCATTCAAACGTGTCTTCGCATCGAAGACTTCAATTGGGACGCGCCGGGCCTGAATTGGCCCTACTGCTATGATGTACAGTACAGTACACGACGGACAACATAGGGGGCCGAAGAGAACATCTCCAGGTGGGTACAGTAATCGCCCTCGCTTCCACATTGTTGTCGGCTTCTGTACCGCTGACTAACAGTTGAGAACACTACATAGTGCAGTATAGCACAGCATAGCACAGCAACGATGAGCTGGTCACCTATGAAACATTGTTGGGTGTCACTATATCCCTAGTTTATGTATTCGGGGATTGGGCCCACATAACCCTACATAATTAATTAGTACGACTTTAAGTTCGCGGTGTGGACTGGTAGAAAAGTAAAGCCATGTCGAGCGGAGTCACGGTGGCTATTCGCCCCTAAGCCTCTCATGAAATCTTCCAGGTCGTGAACTTCAGGTTAGGATAAAGGCCTTTTAAACGAGACCATTTCGTTTGAGTCCAGTTCATCTCACCCTCTTCTAAGCCCCAGTTATTAGACAATATCTGCACAAGAATTAATCATGCCTTTCTCATACTATGATTGTTCGAACCTCCTGCGCAATTAGTCTACCGGTGCTGACTGTCACCGTTTTCGTGGCTGGAAAAGCGACAGGGTCAAACAGCGTCGGGCTTCTGGCAAACTGGGACCCAGAGACAAAACCACTCGAATCCAGCATGGATGAAGCACGAAGACACGCAACTCCGGGTATTCCGCGTAGGGTAGGTGAGGCGCTGAGGAACGAGAACCCAAAATGAACTTGGAGCCGCTAGAAACACTAGAGAACGGGTTGCAAAGATAGGCCGTCGCGGTTGGCGCGACGGTTGTTGCACCGGAGAATATCGAAGACTTGCCCTTTGCTCACCAGCGCCGCGGCTATTAGTCAGCAGTCAGCATCGTCCTGCACATCATGATCAATTGCAGAAGATCAAGGGAGTCACGTTTCTACACTGTCCTGTACATTGCCGTGGTGGCGCCCGTAGTAGCGATCATGACATCTAGCCTTTCAAAACGTCCAGTCGCCACTTGACCGAGTCTTCCTCTGCCTTGACCTGTCTTTGACATCCGCTCGAATATCAGGACTTCAGCGCCAGGGACTTCTTTCAAGAGGGCAGCTCTGGTCCCGTTCAGGGTCCCCTGTCTGACAAGAACAAGGAAGCGCCTTCCCTGACATAGTGGAGGGTTGTTTCTTGTCCTATTCCCCGAGATGTGCCCCTAATGAGATTGACTTCATGATTGGGGTCGATATAGGGATGGACTCTGCGTAGAAGTTATGAGCTAGATAAAGATCACGAGGGCGAGAGCGAAGTTTCATGGTGTTTTATGGCCGGAAGGTCCTCGTCGACTCCGATGATCCTTGAGGTCCGATGCTTGGCCATTGTGCTGTGATGCCCCATAGTGTTCTAGGTGCCTCTTATAACTATCAAGCTTGCTCGGTATTGTGCTGGCAAACAGCATAGTAGCGCGTACCCATACAGTTAGCACACCAGGATATTCAAATAATACTGGGGTGGCTGGTGTGAGCACTAACCGATTTTGTGACTTGGAGTTCTCTAGCGTACCTGACGTATTTGGAAGAGAAGAACTAAACCTGCTTCCAGTAACAGTTCGGGAAATGAGGCCTCTTAATGAGGTGCTAGGGTGGGGGACCCTTACCGCCAGTGCGATTGCAGCACCATGCTGCCAACTGTGCTTTACAAATGAGAGGGGGATGTAGGCGACTATAATGACGATGTGGAGAATGTGACTGAGGAGTTACCTCTTGCGCCCCACTCATATCGATATGACCCTTTCATGGACATGCAGAAGCCATATATTTTACACTGGCGAAAACCGGGGCTAACCGACATATAGGTAGACAAGGTAGACAGAACGTGTCGGAATTTGGGGCAACCCATGTCATCCTGACACGTGCACGGGGCAAAGCTCAACGCCGTTGAGATCGAATGCCCAGTGCGCTCCAATCGGATAGGTGGTGAAAAGAAAAACACGGTTACACGCATGTAACACGAAGGGCAGCAGAAGACGAAGCGCGTTAACGAGAAGCGAGATCCGGACATGTTTATGACAAAGCCGTGCCACCACGTAAAAATGAGAGAAGTGAGATGCACGAGGAGCCGAGGACAGTCAGGTTTAGAGGTACGGACTCGGATGAGGTCATGACCATCCATTCAACCAATGCCAATATAGCCGAGTGGCAAGCTAGACGCATATGAACGCTTTTTGTAATCCACAGATGGAGGTCACTGTATTCACAAGGCGTGGTGTTAAAGAGGAAGGAGCAGCTTTGCTTTGGAGTATCGAGGGGCTCAGTAACACGGGGAGATGGCGCTTATAAAGGATAGTGAAGGTGGGTTCAAGTCCGCACACCGGTACCTACACATCACATTACGTAGCAACTTTCTTCGGCTATCGTCATTGCCAGTGGATGCGGAAACCACTAGAAAACTCTACAAAAAAAATCGAGCCCCAACGCCCTAATGTAATCTGGGGGGAATACTCCGTAAGTGCCAATTCGTCATCATGATACTTTCAAGAGTGTCTATGCACCTCAGCCATGTCACTGTGGACATGAACTTGAAAGGACGACGCCCCGCACGATGGCTTAGAGAAGCCGAGCTAAAGTAGCAAGGGGCATGTAAACGCTCAACCGATGGTATCTACGAGGCTGGAATTGCGGGTGAGCCCGAGGTACGATTTCAAGGTACTAGCTAAAGCATCCTGTCGTGCTGTCGCCAGTGGTAACTGAACTTCCGCCGTCGGACCTGATGTCCAGCTCGATCGTTTTCCTCTGTGTCATATACTCTGCGAAACTCCGAGTCCTGATTCGTGAGCAATCTTTATCTAGCTTTCTGGGCGTAAAAAACTCGTTTTGGCCATCTTCGACTCGGAAGTGCAAGAGAATTTCAGCACAGGTCTTGTCTGTTCACAATTATGGACTTCGTCATCAATATGTGCCGTCAGAAGGGAGCATTCTCTGCACCCCTGTCCCCGTTTAAGGTAGGGTTCTCTGCCATGTTGCCCTTGATTCCGTTATCTGCCTATCTTTACTTTCTGATCCAGTCATAGTAGGCTTCCATACGAGCAAATCAACTCAGATGCCTGCGGAATTGACATGGGTGTGCAAAGTACTAGCAGCCGTTAATATCGAGGGTAAGTTTAAGACCTTCGAAGGCGGTGGGGTGAGGTTCCGCTCGTAAACCTCCAAGCTTCTAACAGTCTTCAACTGCTGTTTCAGTCTAATGGCCTTGGTGCCCGGTACCCCAAAGCAGCCGTCCACATTTTTTCCCCTCATCCACCACCAGTCTCCGCCTGAGTCCCTTGCTCCAATAGAGCATAAAGTAGTGGCATTGATCTATTCGCACCCTAAGATCAGTTGGCATACATGGCGTCACCTACTCGTCGTATACTCCATGTTGACATCTCGGGGTCCCCCACGCCTCCCAGGTTTCTGCTTGCCGTTTTGGAAACCTTAACGAATCCAATTTCCGTCGTTCTTAACACAGCAGTGGCCGAGCCCGGTGATGGGTTACTTCCGAGGGTTCATACTGTCGCCTGATTACCCATACGACCGAGCCGGTGTCTATCGGAATAGCCTTGGATGCAGCGGCCTTTCTCAGGCAGAGGGCATAATTCGCCTACTTGTCGGTTTCCCTGTTTCGTCTTGATGGCCTATCTCGCGGTCGCTTTTCCATCTTTACGGTCTCTCATGACCTCTGCTTCTCGCGGCTCACGCCGTTACTACTCTACATGAAAACAATTACAATCTCCACGTGGACAGCTGCACTAATTCAGATCGACAAAAAGGGAGGCGCCAACTTTACACATTCAACCTTTCCCCTCTCACGATACAAATACATATAACAATAAGCCGATTCACAGTCTCATAGTGTGGCGCTTCCCAACACTCGATTAGCGGGGAACTGAGGTCTCTCCCAACGGTCGAGGAGGGGGGGGCGGGGCCGTGCGTCCGCGGAGATGCACCGGGAGCCAGTCATCTGCACGTTCGAGCTGACCGTCGAGCATGAGTTGCAGCACGGGAGTACTAACGGCGCTCATGTTGAACCATGCAGCTAGTCCGCGCTCACGGGGATCACCGAGGCTACGCATGGGCACGTTCGGAGGCGCGGATGGCGGCGGATACGCTGCATGGCTCGTGTGAAGCCGGCGCGTGAGAGAAATACGCAGGATGCGCACCTGGATGGTATGCGCGTCCCGCGGCGCGGCGCGGCTGTACCGCCGCGGTCGTTGGCCCTGGAAACGCAAGTGGCATTGCAAGTCCATGAGGGCTCCCCATTGCACTTGATAAGGATGTCCACAACTCGATGAGGCCTTCAAGATCTGAGAATTTGTACTCATGCTGCACGCCTGGCGCGTGGGGATATGTGTTCGGTCTCGGTATTATGGTTTGTTGGGGACGGCACCACGGAACAGCCCAGCGGTGCCAGCAGTCCCAGGCGCTACGTGATTGGTGTGTGGTAGCTTCGTTGAGCTTGCGTGCGATCTCCTCCCAGCACACATCGTCTGTCTTTCCATAGAGCGGTTTGATCGAAAGAAGTAACAAGTATTCGGGCAACGTCCAAGGGTGTAACGTCAAGTATACGGAGGGGGATAAAGGCGGCGATGGTGCTGCTGAAAACACGATATGAAAACCCGAGTTTGTGCCGCTGTGCGTAGCGGACCATACCTTCCCGAAAATCCAAGGCATCGTTCCCAACTGGGACAGATTCAAGCTCGGTGACTACTTCCAGAGGAGTCTTCCCGACCAGCGGGACGGATCTATCAGCTGATAGGGGCCAGGCGGGAACTCTGATATCATTCAGTCCATTTGGAGATTGCTGAAACCCAGGAATAGCATAGTAGAGTGTGCGGGGGTCCTGCCCCACGGTGGCACTCTTGGAGAACTCCCTTACAAATGTGCTCGTTGGAGCGGAATATGTCAAGGGTGTGAAGATTGTAGCGGAAGAAGCAGTCGTTGCCGTGGCAGAGTTGCTAGGAGGACCTGGTGTCCATACGAGCTGCTCGAAGGATCGCTTTGAACTGACGGGGAACACACATCAAGAACGATCGACGGAGAATAGAGGTGGGGCTCACTGGATCGTTATCGGCGGCGGGCGTTTCTTATGCCTAACCTTGATAGTAGGTGGGATTGTTCTCCACTCTATCGCAGCCGTGGATTTACGTCTCAAATTTTGAGGCTCAACGCGCACCAAGTCTGCAGAGGCCATGACGGGTACAGGCTGTTGAGTGTTAGCCGATGAAAGGGGAAAGAACAAAAAGTAAGAATGAATAAGACGATGGAAAAAGGAAAAGGCTTGGAAGGGAAAGAAGGCAGAGAGAAGAGGGTGGGTAGTGAGGCCATCTGTAGAGGAATTACAGACGGCTGGGTTATGAACCTGACCAGTGTTATTGTCTTCGCACAAGGTGCTAACCACTGGCCAATCTCCCGGCGCGTCTAATGGGCGCGTATGTGGCACGTGATTCACGCTTAACTTGATTCGATTATTTGAAATTAAATCCTCACTGTTGTCCTCCTTCTTTCACCTTCATTTGCGAGCCTGATGGCGAGTTCGACCAAACACCCCTTATTCGGCTTCATGCCACGAAATGTAACAGCAAAACAAGTTCAACAAGTCGTGGTATGTTGAGGTTTTGGCTGCCTTTCGTGTCTTATTTTTAACGCAGTTGTAGGAAGGCAACGAAAATCCGTTTACGCGTTTACCACATTCGCCTCAATATTTCAAAATCCTCGAGGCTCGAAAAAAATTGCCAGTCTTCACGCAGATGGACGAATTCTATAAGATGGTGAGTCTTGTTGTGAGGGGGCAATAGAACTTTGTGTCACTAATCTCGCCGAAAAGTATACTAAACATCAAATTATCGTCATGGTTGGAGAGACTGGTTCTGGAAAGACTACACAGTACGCCCATGCCTATATATATCACCTCTCTTTCACCAACATCACGACCAGAATACCCCAATTCGCTGTATACTCCGACATGCCGCAGACCAGGAAGAAAATCGTCGCGTGTACGCAACCTCGACGGGTAGCTGCCATGTCCGTGGCGAAGCGTGTAGCTGACGAGATGGACGGTGCGTGCCATACCGCTGACGTCTTACTACACCTTCCTCATATTTCTCCTAGTCTCCCTCGGGAAACAAGTTGGATATTCCATTCGCTTCGAGGACATGACAGAACCAGGAACCACGTTCCTGAAGTATATGACCGACGGCATGCTCTTGCGTGAAGCTATGCATGACCCCGATCTTGAGCGGTATTCGACGATTATCCTCGACGAAGCGCACGAGCGTACACTTGCGACCGATATACTCATGGGACTCCTTAAAAGTCTTGCGCGGCGGCGCAAAGACCTCAAGATCATAGTCATGTCTGCGACACTAGACGCCCTCAAGTTTCAAAAGTATTTTACCATTGGTGGTGAACCTGCCCCACTTTTTAAAGTTCCTGGTCGCACGCATCCCGTGGAAATCTTCTATACGCAAGAACCTGAGCCGGACTATGTGGAGGCTGCGATCCGTACCGTCCTTATGATCCACCGTGCCGAGGAACCTGGCGATGTTCTCCTCTTCCTCACCGGAGAGGAAGAAATCGAGGACGCGTGTCGTAAGATCAAGATCGAGGCCGACGATTTAGTCTCGCAAGACCCAGACAGCGTTGGGCCCCTCGTCTGCGTCCCCCTTTACTCGTCGTTGCCGCCTCAACAACAGCAACGCATATTCGATCCTGCACCTTCCCCTCGTGTCCCAAATGGTCCTTCCGGCCGGAAAGTCATAGTGTCTACGAACATCGCAGAGACGTCGCTCACTATCGATGGGATCGTGTATGTCGTCGACCCCGGTTTCTCGAAACAGAAATTGTACAACCCACGGATCCGCGTTGAATCTCTCCTGGTGTCACCAATTTCGAAAGCGTCCGCGCAGCAGCGGGCAGGGCGCGCCGGTCGCACTCGCCCTGGCAAGTGCTTCCGGCTATACACTGAAAAGGACTTTATGAAGGAACTCGAGGAGCAAACGCACCCAGAAATCCTGAGGAGTAATTTAGCCAACACTGTCCTGGAGCTCGTGAAAGCAGGTGTCAAGGACCTTGTTCGATTCGACTATGTGGATGCACCAGCCCCGGAGACATTGATGCGAGCACTAGAACTATTGAATTTCCTAGCCGCGCTCGATGACGACGGAAACCTGACAGCCATGGGAAGCATGATGTCAGAATTCCCACTAGACCCTCAGGTGATGTTACTTGTGTGGAAGTCTTACTTGCGAACACTCATATAAACGCACAGATGTCGAAAATGTTGATTGCCAGTCCGGAATTCAGTTGTAGTCAAGAAATCCTGACAATCGTCGCAATGCTTTCCGGTGGGTGTTTCTCTGCGACGACGTTGATGAGGCTTATCGTGCCTGCTCGCAGTTCCCAACATTTGGTTACGACCGAACAACCAGCGCAAAGAAGCCGATGCCGCGAAGGCATTGCTGAGCGTACCCGACGGGGACCACCTCACTCTCCTTAACGTGTTCAACGAGTACCAGAACAGTACGCTTTTTGCTCTACCCCCTGTGAACTCGCTAATAAAATCTCCTCACGCAGACTTGCACGATCGTAACTGGGCGTGGACCAACTACATTTCGGCTCGCTCCCTTAGCCAAGCAGACAACGTTCGAGCACAGCTCCTACGGATTATGGAGCGCCTCGACATCGGACTGGTAACCAAGGCATACGAGAATCAGACCCGGCATTACGCAAATATCCGAAAAGCGCTCGTGTGCGGATTCTTTATGCAAGTCGCGCACAAGGAGGGCGAGAAAGGGTCGTATCTAACCGTTAAGGACAACCAGGTGCGATCCCCCCCCTCGACCCCTCTGGCAATGACGACGTAGTCACTGACGCGCATTTGATTCTCGCTTCGTTCAGGTAGTAGCGCTACACCCTTCGTGCGGTCTCGATACGCAACCCGACTGGGTCCTCTTCAACGAATTCGTGCTCACGACGCGACCGTACATCCGCACGGTGACGGAGATCCGCCCCGAGTGGCTTCTCGAACTCACCGCGAACTACTACGACATAAAGTCGTTCCCCGACGGAGAGACGAAACGCGCGCTCCAGAACGTGCTGAAGAAGCAGACCGGCAAGAGCGTCGACGAGAAGCGACCGAAGAAGAAAGCTAAAGTGAGCTGAGCTGAGCCCGGTGCGGCGCTAATTATGACTTGTGATGATTTCGAATGTAGACGGGGCCCCCGGGGCTACGTGTTGTAACGCGATCTAGGGTCTACTTTGATGTTCATACTAGTGATAATACCGTTGCTGTAACGTTACGTCCACAGCCTTATTCTTTTTTTTTTGGGGGGGGCCTTGCCACAACAACGTGAAGGTCCACGCACTAAAAGTCCTTGTGTGTACTAAGACACCCGAAGCCACGGAGCCTCGGATGCAATTACTGTTCTGCAGCGCGAAGTGCAGAAAACTGACCAGTGTAGCCGTTGAAAGTCAATATCAGAAAGATTTCGTGCTACGCGGGGGGACTCTCAGACTCAGATTGTACCTTCGAGGTGCACGTGAATGGAGAACAAAAAAAAAAGGCCCTCTGGGGGAATTGACTACATAAGATGCGACGGCAGTACCTACGGCTCCACAACCGGGACAAGGGGACAAGTAAAGTAACAGCCCGAGCGTCTCCAAAAAAGAGTGATATCTCTTTTGTGTTTGTTTTTTTCTTTGGCATCTACTCCTGCTTAGCTAGCCTCGCCTGCTTCGCCAGAGCCCGCCTCCTGATATCCTTCTGTAACGCGTGCGTATACGCCAGCACGGCCTTGGGCGGCGCGAGCACCATAACGGCGCTGACCAGTGCGTGAGTCCAGTATGGCGTGACGGTCCCGGGGTGGAGCTTGGCGAGCACGGCGCGCACAAAGGTCTTGGGGTTAGGGATGAAAAACGACGCGCGGCGGATTTTTGACATTGCCGATGTCTGTATAATAAATATAAATAACCGCGCATCCGTTGCGCGTGGTATGTGTTGTTGTTGTTGGCGTCATTTCAAAAGTGGGCAGGGAGGGGAGACGCACGACAAAGTAGGTGTTGACGTGCTCGACCACGACGCCCTTGGGCGTCAGCTCGGCCGAGAGTGAGTCGGACCAGGTGCGGAGGAAGGCCTTGCTGCCCGAGTAGACGGCGAGCATGGGGGTCGGAGCGGCGCCAGCGAACGAACCCATGTTCAAGATGAGTCCCTTCTTTCTAAAAAAAAAAAACCCGCCACACCGGTATGAGCGCGCAACAAAAGGGGGAGAGAGGAAGGAGACGGACCGGGAGACCATGGCGGGCGCAATGAGGCTGGTGATGCGTAGCGTAGCGGCGATGTTGACGTTGTCGATGGTAACCAGCTCCTCGGGAGGCGTATCGACAAAGTCGGTGGGCAATTCGTGAGATACGCCGACGTTATTGACTGTTAACAACACGGCACCGGCGCGCGCGCGTCACAAAAACAAAAACAAAAGCGGGCACACTAGCGACATACCGAGCACCCCAACCTCGATCGGCTTGAGCTCCTCGAGGAGCGCCTCCCACCTCGCATCGTCCGCAGACGCCAAGTCGACGACGAACGTCTTGGTCCGCACACCACTCCCGGCCTTGCCTGAGACCAAGGAAAAGGAACGCAACGCAACGCAACGCAAACCGGTTGGGCTTAAAATTGAGCGAAATTGTTTTGGGGAGGGGAGGGGGGGGGTTAAAGCGCACCGATATCGTCCACGACGGCGTCGAGCTTGGCCTGGTTCCGCGCGGCGAGGAGGACGTTGAAGCCCGCTCTGGCGAGCTGAATCGCAAACTCGCGTCCGATGCCGTCCGACGCGCCCGTAACGACTAAAACCACCCCACCCCCCCAAGATGCGTCAGTTCGTCCGTCTGGCCGTTCAAGGGTGTGGGGAGGAGCCAGAGACTCACCGGCCCACGCGCCTTTCTTGGCACCGAATTTGTTAAGCTGTCAAAGTTTTTGCCATGTCGGGGAATTCATGGACAAGAAGAAAAAAAAAAAGGTCGTTTTGTCTACGCACGCTAACTCCGGGGCGCAGAAATGTGGCAAAGGTGAAACAGAGAACCCTCGAGAGAGCCGTTACAACTGAGAGCGCGCCGAGCGCTTGCAACGCAAGTGCCAGACGGGGAGGCACATTTACTGTGTGCCGTTAGGGAGGAGGCGCTAAAAAGGGCTAGGGGAAGATAGACATACGTTGTTCCTGTGCGGAGCTAAGAGCAGACGCAAAGGACGAAGCCATCAACAGGTCCAAGTTGTGGTTCGGGAGATGGATGGTTGCAAGTCCGCTCGACTCGGGCGCCAACGCAAACGTTCCCCGGTTTTCACTCTCTCGCTTCATCTCAGATGAATGATATTTTCCATTTCAAATATGAGCGAGGGACAACGTCTGCACTACAGTATGCAGTCCAATGAGGGACGGAGGAAGGGAAACACAAGACAGGGTACTAGTATCGCAGCGAACAAGGGAAAGAGCGACCCCGGTCAGAGGTGAAGTATGGGTATCTATCAAAGTACCGCCCTACAGGATGGGACAACTTTTGCATAGCTCGTTGCCCTTTCAAAACGAAATGGGGACACAATCATCGCCGTCCGCTGCCACGTCCGTAGCCGACCTGAAGATTGTCGAGTTCAGCCTCGAGAGATTTGATAGCGCTGTGCGCCAACTCGAGGTCCTTGTTCAGACGATCACGCTCCGTGATCAACTACACCCAAAATCAATTATCAGTTCGTATCTAGGTCGGGTCACTCACGTGTTGTTCCCATTGCCTGAAGCGAGACTCTTCGGCCTTGACCTGCTCCGTGAACCGCCTGCGAAGTTGCTCCTCCTCTTCTTGGAACTTGGGGTTGTTAAACTTCTTGACCTTGCGCTCGCCGTACTTGCGAGTCTCCATCTGCTGCTGACGGTAGTTCTCGTAGTGACTCTCCTCGGTAGTCGAAATGAGGTCGAGCATGAATGTACGAATGAGCAGCGAGCGGAGCTTGCGGAAGTCGCAATGGTTCTCATTCTCCACTGCACGAATGAGTCAACAGGACGATAAAGGGAATAGAAATCTGAAGATGGGTCACCTTCGGCGACACCCCAGAGGTACTCGCGGCCCTTCACGACGCGGCCATCGAGGGTCTGGACGTCCTCAGTAGAGCCAATGATGGAGAAAGGCATAGCCTCCGCAAGGATGCGGGCATGTTCTGCACTGGCCTCATCATCCACCTCGATGGGTGGTTGGTAAATACGAATATTCTGGGCCGCAACAACGTCCCGGATCTGCCGTTGCCAGGTGGACATGTCAGGTATCGGGTAATGTCAAGGTAAGGTAAAAGGGGACGGACGCGCTGTTTAAAGGTGAATAGGTCACTCTGCGTGAGCGTATCCGCCTTGGCGATGACGGGGATGAGATTGACGCGAGTACCGAGACGCTTCATGATCTCAATGTCGAGAGGCTTGAGACTGTAACAAGATTGGTTGGACAAAACTTTAATAAATAAAGGAGAAACCGTACGTGTGCCCGGTAGGCCTGATGAAGTACAAGCAAGCGTGGACGCGAAGGTCACTCTTCTCGCTGCGCTGGGGTTGCTGCTCCTGAATCATGTATGCCTCATGCTGGTCGTCAATAAAGTCGACGATGGGCGACCACGAGTCGCGGTTGTTGACATAGTCACCAAAGCCGGGGGTATCGATGACTGTGAGCTTGACCTTGAACTGCTTTTCTTCGAGCTCGGCCTTGATGATTTCGACTTCTGTGAGCTTGTCGAGCTGCTTGTGGTGGCGTCGGTTGTAGTTTTTCGCAGAAGATAGTTCGGTGGAAAAGAGGGTGTTGATCAAAGTGGTTTTTCCGAGACCCGACTCGCCTTGATTGACGAGTGAGAAAATAGGTTGAGGGAACAATACAAGGCTAGTGACGAACCGACGACCATAATGGTGAAATGAGCACCCCGCTTGGCCACAATTTTGTGCCTCTAAAAGTAACGTTTATTTAGGGTAAAAATTTAGAGAAAAAAAAACCCGCAAACGAACCTGATTTGGGAGGTTGGCGATGCCAATACCATCAGAAGAGTGAGCTGTCATGGTCTTTGGTCTCTACTAGTCGAGTGAAGCCTCTTGAAAATGAAAATGAACGCCTAAGCGCGTTCACTTTGGCCTTGTTTGATATTCACGGCTTTATCCGAAAACCAATTTGTGGCTGGTAAGGCCACCCCCTTTCAACTTGACAATTGATCAAAGGCCCTAACACCACACTTGTCCTCTATAAATTCGCCATGCAATCCCGCCACTTTGCCACTCAACTTAACCTCGGTCTACACCATTACCCCTCATACACCCATATTCAAGACGAGAGATGATGTCATTCGTGTCTAACGGTTCGTCATTTCTACAAACGAGCGACAAGTAACTGAGCTTGACGCGTTTCTATCCACAGTTCACACTCCCCAGTCGGCACCTGGCCACCCTTTTAGCCTCTACAAAGACGTGAATCCTTCCTCGCTCCTCCCGTATCCTGTGGCTGCGCCTGTGCCTTATCCCGGCCAGCCTCCGATCGGCGCACCTCAACAGTTCCTGCCGCGCGACGTGCTTGAGCAGCGCGCACATACGCCGTGCAAGCACTTTGAGCACAACCAGGGCTGGTGCCCCTATGGCGTAGATTGCCACTTGTCAGTTGCCTCTCGACGTTGGTTGTCATAGCGAGTTTTGTTCCCAACTCATCATCTTCTCTATTGCAGCCTTCATGATTATTCTCGCCTCTCATCGCGCCCAGGCTCAACCACCTCGAGCCCACCCTCGCTCGCATCGTCGACGGCTAGTAGCCTCCGCTCTAGTCCCGTCCCTTCCACGATGTATTATCCCTCTGGCGTGAACCAATCCGTGGGCGCATGCGACGCTCCTCTTTATCGTGTACCCCGTGAGTCTTCTCTGCCCATCCGTTTTAGGTTCCCAAGGCGCATTCCCTGACGCGAAAGCTCTGACAAGGCCACGGATTTACTCCCCGGACCATTGGGGGGACGACCTACTTCCCAATTCGCCTCGACGGCGCTCGTCTGGGATACGTCACTCCGGTCGGTGTTCAAGTATTCACGGCCCATTAGTTAGTGGTCAGTCTGTCCCTCAAGACCCATATCTGCAGTTATCCGCCCGTGGCGTGGATAATACCCTTACAGTGCCGTCTACGTCTATTCCTAACCGGCCCATGTCCACAAGGTCAAAGTGCCCTACGTCTTCAATTAGTTGTGGCTGTGTTATCGGCTTGTTGTGGCGAAGATCACGTCTCTTCACAATCACCGCACACCAACGTAATCTTTTGCCCGTCATCGTCATTTATATCGTTGTAAACTTATCCGTCTCTCCCGCATCATTTTTCCTCAGCGCTCTAGTTTATTATACTCGCGGTCTTACCAATGTTTTTATACTACTTACTGTATCCCCCTCCTCAATATAGTGTACTCGAGTAAACCGCACGGAATCTCATCGGTTGTGGCCACAAGACACCCCGGGGTGGTCTAACAGTAGGACGAAGCTTTCTAAAGTAGTAGACTCGCTTGGAGTGAGAATGTGTCCGTATGCTGCAATACCATCAATCTGTCTGTGCGCGATTTGTGGCTTCGTATCAGCACGGAAAGTGGATACTACCGCAGCGCTGCAGGCCTCTCTCTCGTCGCACAGCCAGACGATCCCACAGGGAACGACCGACGCAACCAAGGGGGGCCATGTCATCGACCAAAACAAGGACCGCGCCGTTTCTGTGACTGCATAACTCGGTGAATAATGGCTTGCCTTTATTCCTAAGTTAGTTGCTTCTTTATTCTATCATGCACCCGCTCCCTGTCTATATATACACGCGGCCGCATACACACCCGCTAATGACCCTGCATCACATATCCCTACACACACTCTCCCGAAGTGAACAGCGCCGCCTGCTCTCGTCCAAGTCGTCAATGGTCAACCTCCATCCTGCCGGTGCCGGTGCCGGCGCCGGCGGTCTTGCGCGTGGCCCGGCGCTCGGACTTGCGCCGTGCGAGCCGCTCTGCGCGCCGGCTGCGCACCGCGACGGCCGCCGTCGGGAACGAGGCGTTGTGGACGGCTTGGCGGCGCAGCCGCTTTGGCGCGCGCACCATGTCCGGGTCCAGCTCGGGCTCGAGCCCAAACCCGACATCATCGCGAGCGGCGGCGGCGGGGGAGCGTGCGCGCTTGCGTTTGCGAGACGGGGAGGCTGTGCTCAATCTGTCGGGGTGGGGTGCAAGGCAGGGGTGATACATCTGTCCGTTCAATGCTTTTTTGAATATCGGGAGGATGGAGAGGGCACGGACGGATCGTCATCGACTGCCATCCCGCCATCGGCGGCCGCCTCGTCCTCCACGTCCATGCCGACACCGGCCGCGGAGGAGGACCCTTCTGGCTCGGGCTCGGTGTCCATCGCCTCCGCATCCGCCTCGCCAAAGAGCCCCTCGAGCACGAATGGCGCACCGAGCGCGCCCACGATCTGCGCGGTTCCCGTCGTCTCCGCGCCAGGCGCGACTTGCCCGCCGCTCCCGGGGATAGTGGACGGCACGTGTGCAGCGTGCTGCGCAGGTGGCTCGGAGAAGAATGGGATCTTTTGATGGTTCCAATCGACGAGGACATGGCGTGCTGCGGCGAGAATGTCGGGTGTGCCGCCCTGCAAAGGACGGTTGCGGAATAATTTTTTTTTTTTTACGTTGGGCTGGAATAGAGAAAGGGAAAGAGACTCACCTTGAGAAGGCGCCCTGTGCTGAGTGCGAGCATGGTCAGGAACTCGAGTGTCGAAGTGAATGCAGGCAAATCGTAGATCTTCATCAATCTCTCAGTTTGTGTCCGTGCGAGGATCTCCTCGACTGAGCACTAAGGCTGAGAACGCGAGGAAGCCGGGGAAAGTAGGAAGTGCACCCACCGACTGAGATTGGGTCGTCGACGTCCTCGGGTCTGACAACGTTGCGCAGGAGCACGGACGACTCCTTCTGGCCCTGGATGCTCTCGTCATCGTCAAAGATGACGCCTGGCGAGTCGACGATCCGCAGGCCGCGCTCGAGCTGGACGGACTGCAGCTCCTTCGTGTGCCCCGGCTGTGCTGCCACAGCACAGACCTTCCCCCCGACGTCCACCATAAAAAAAGCAGTTCCTTGAGCTCGAGCAAAGACGACGCACCTTGGCGCGTTTGAGCGTGTTGATCAGGCTGCTCTTGCCGACGTTGGGGAAGCCGACGACGCCGACGGTGATGCTCTGCGCTGCGCTCGGCCTGTACGCCTTGAGGAGACGGAGAAGCGCGGGCGCCGTGCCAGAGGCGAGATTCGTGCGTTGATGCGAGCCCGCAGAACGGAATGGGAGCGTCGGGGTCGTGTGGCGGAGGTGTTTCAGCCACGCCTGCGCATTCTCGCGCGGCACCAAATCTGAAAATTTCCCATCCCATCCAGTCGACGGGTCAGACAAGCTAAAAAAAAAAGAAAACACACACGCACCGATTTTGTTTAGCACAAAGACGAGCCGTTTGCCCTCCGCCTCGCGCCGGCGTACCTCTTCCTCTACCAATCGGCTGCGACACCCTGCCGGGTCCCGCGCGTCAAGGACGAGAAGGATGACATCTGCCTCGTCGACTACTTTGTGTAGCGTGCGGATGTAGTATCGCCGTAATTGCTCCCTTGTCCTGCCCGCCGTAGACGTCGATTCGGATGGCGCAGACAAGATGTCGCCGGTCGAGGTTGACGCCGCGAGCTGGGCAAGCGAAGAGAGCGTCGGCTCTGACGCCATCGTCGCGTCTTCGTGCGGCGGGTCGTGTGGTGGAGACTAGATCGGGACGGCAACACACCGGCGCCATGCGCGCAGGTATCAATGGTGAGCCGGGTGAAGTAAGATGATAGGCCAGACATACGGAGCGTCTGCGTTGCTTTTCTGCGCTGCGTAATTTGAGATTTGGCAGGCGCGGCACACCTGGATCCTTTTTGAGTTCTGTGCGGATTGGTTAGCTTCCAGTTTGAGGGCACGACTGCCCGAGGATAATTAGGAGCGCACTTGATTTGAGGGGCACGGTTGGCTTTCTTGCATCTATGGAGATCGTCACAGGCTGAAGTTAAGGACGACGATATGTTTACTGCCTTACTTTTCCTTCCCATGATAAGCTTACCACGACTCCAAGTCGAATCAGATGGTCAACAGGTTGGTCAACAACAACTTGAAGCCTGATCTATTTATACAAGACCACAGGGCTCAAGCTCAAGTGAAAAAGACCACAAATGACTCGGCCCGCCGCACCCTTCGGACCGGCATGATTCCTCCGAGTCATCGCTATTCGCAACTGAACGACTGATTGAAACTGCACGAACTCACTACCACCTGAGCTAATTTATTTTGGGCTGTGGCGCCATTGGACGTCCAACTGACGGCGTCCATAGCGTATCTCCCGTCTTGGTGACATGTAACATGTTTCTTAAATCATTCCATTTCCTCTGTCTACCAGTCCAGCTCCTCTTCCATATCTCCCCTCACATTCGAGTCCGAATCCCCACCTCCGAAAACGATCCCAACCTTCGCTTCAGCGTCTACCAATCCAGGATCCCTTATAACTGTCTTGGCATCTTCCTTGCACTTGACACCACCACTGAGCTCGTCAGTCGGCTTCCCCCGCGGGTATTTTCCTTACGGCTGGTCGCGAAGGTCTCGTCATAGCATAGGATCTCAAGGCAGCGCACTCGCAAAAGCAAGACTGCGCGCGTTGCAACAGCACCTGCTGCAAACTCACCACTGTCTTGGGCGACGACATTATGGACAGCAAAGGCTTTGTCGTGCTGCAGCCAACGCAAGTCCATTTTGTTCGGAAATCATGTAGGTACTACGCCTACTTGACGCTCTAATTTATGCCCTCACTCAACGACCATTTGCTCGGTAGCCCTCGACTTCCTTCCACGCCCCTCAGATATCAGATACATTCGGACTGGGTAAATGTCATCTGGTTGTGCAGCTTGAATTTGATGCTCCTGTATCACCCTCCTTGGAACCTACACTCATCATTCTCATCGGTTCCTGTCACCGTTAGAGCCCATGCTGACTGTGTCTGAGGACTCGCCCAAAGATAATGCCCAAATTCAACATCCACACTCTTCACGTATTGTGCACCAGTCGCGAGCAAGCCTGGGTCGCATGCGGCTACTTTGACCGCAATATCAAGTTCCTCTCTCGCATCTCGGGGGGGGGGGCGGACTGCCCGGTCCATCACAACAATCGTCCGGCGCCATATATGCGCTTGCGGTCGACCTGCAAAGGCACATGGTTGTTTCTCGAGTCAGGTGCGCGTCATAGGATTCCTGCGTTGGGAAACATATCGAAAAAATTCGTTGGGAAATCTGACAGCATTCGTGCGATTCTGTAGGGATCCATGATTCGCAATGTCTCCCCTCACCAAGTCGCACTTGCCTTCCCCTTATAGCCACTCATCGCCTCAGCTGACGGTAATTCAAGTTGTCTTCCCACGTGGAGCGAAGATTCGCTCATGAGAGCGCAACCTCGATCAAGCGCTGGTTCCTCACCTCGCCGCGCTGCCTGCACACAATCACGGTGAATCACCCACCATTTAGATCCTCTCTGAGTCCTCTACTCGTTCCACCCCTCTCTCTTGGCTGATATTCCAGAGACAACCCTGGTTGTGTGATAAAGGCTGACGTCGAGAGTTGCATAGAAAATGTCCGAGAGAGAACGTACGCCAGTTAGCCAGGATGTCGCGCTGCCGGCTGAGGGAATCACTAACCTCATCGCACTCAATGACGTAATTGTGTGGATCGGTGTGCGCCAGCCTGTGGGGCCGGGGCCGCCCTCCTCCGCGGCGTTGGCACGCCACGCCGTCACCGCCTCCACAAGGACAACCTCGCCAATCAAGTCCCATGGGCATCGCGTTTCCGCCCGCCGCTACCTCGGGCTCGGTGCCGGTGCTGACGCAGATTTCACGACACGATCAACGTCCGACGCTGGACACCTCTACGCGGGAGTCTCCCTATTTGACTATGTCAGTAGACACCCAGAATCATCAACAATCTCAGTTGACGCCCCACGGCCTCAATGCAACCATCAACTCGTATGAGTAGTAGCAGCAACTTCTCATCTATACCTCGCGGGCATGGCTGAAATTTTTGTAGGAATTGCACCTAACAGGACGGGGCTGCCGATACGATGCGGTAGTACGTCTCGCGAGCTTAGGCTCCGTTTTCACCGCACAGGCAAGCTGGCCCGGCAGTGCGCCGCGGGATGGCCTCGGCAAAAAATACATCGAATATAGTTTCGCACCGTTTTTTCTCCCGCTAGTCCCTCCTGCCCGCAGTCGCGTGAAATGATTATCCATAGGGGGTTAGCCAGCAGTTCCAACTCTTGTTTGGTGCCGCTTGACATCGCACCACTGGATCATGTAGTCCCCTACCCGACCAACGCAACAGCATTGATATTCATATTAGTACAGTATACACGCATGCCCACGGAGGCGCGAGAAGAAGCCCTACGCTTGAGAGGTTGTGCCCGGGCGTGCGGGTCATGCAGGTAGTGTGATGGCAACTCAGTTACCAATCGGTTACCTCACTCTGTACCAGTACGAGCGAGCTTTGTTAGGCTGCTTCAGCCCACCAGACCTAACATTCTTCTCGAGGAGTCGTGGGGCATGCATATCTCGAGGGAGGCCCGATCTCTATTACGGTCTGCCTACAGCGACCCGAGGTCGCTCAGGCTGGCACATGCTCCAGGTCCGCAGCGACCAAGTTACACACAGTCCGGGTGCCAGTATTGCCCATGACAGCTCAAACAATTCCAGACTGAATAATTTCAGTATCATATCGGTAGTGCATAGCAGAGCGAAAAAGCCTGGAAGTCGGACGCCCATGGGAGCACAACTTCAAGTCTAAGCTGCCGGCTCCCGCACATCGCTGGCTGGGCGAATCGCCCTCCTGTCAATGTTACCATGTAGTGGTAATTTCTGGAGAGGCAAGAGGCGGTCGCCGAGTAGGAGATAGGTTGCGCACGTAAAGAAAGTGAGAGAGCAAGACTCTAGTGACTAAAGGAGTGTGATACGCAAAGAAATTTCTGGGTGACATACGAGTCGCAAATCCTCGGGAACATCTGTTTCTACAGTAGTACCATGGATAACAGTAACAGTTAGAGGGTATAGTGTTAGTAAATGGTACATCTAGTGATATAGCCCAGATATTCAGTTCCTCGAATGTTCCGAGTCAGCAACGACATTTATGCGTCTCTCCTTCTCTAGAAAGCCCGTGGGCACGGGCGAATTAGCAGTGTAGGAGTTGCTGGAATAGCGAGGATCGTCGGCATAATTTATGGGTATGTATGGCCTATTGGTGATATACCCGTGCACATATTTCCTATAAAGACAAACGTTCAGTTTGAGCAAAGAAAATAAAAAGGTGGAAAGAGACGAGGACGAACATCCAGACAGGGACGATGCCATTGGGTGGTATGGTCAATGGTTCAGCATTAACATAGCTTGGCGGGACTATGCGACCACCGGTCACCTTGAGGAGAAGCCAGGCCACCCCGTTAATCAAGATGTATGAACCTATTCCTGCTATCACTCCATATGCAATGCTACAGGTCGAGGTCAGATTTTTTCTACGTAGGGCAGCATAAAAGGTAGTGTGCGTACTTAAAGGTCAGAGGGATGGTGATGATGACGAGAAATGCAGGAACGGCATCTCCGAAGTAGTCCCAGTTGATCTCGCGCACGTTACGAACCATGAGTGTACCAACAATCACGAGAGCACCCCCGGTAGCCCAAGGAGGAATGCTGGCGAAAATAGGAGCAAAGAAAACTGAGACAAGGAAGGCGAGTCCAGTCGTGATCGCTGTGATACCAGTCTTGCCACCCTCTGTGATCCCATAATATTGTAACCCGGAATTGTGTAGACTGTGGTAGTGACACACCAGAAATACCTGTCGCACTCTCGATGAATGCCGTAACAGGGCTCGTACCCATCAGCGCACCCATCGAGATCGAGAGGGCGTCAATGCAGTACGCAATAGTACTGCCTTCAAAGTCCATGGTGATAGGGTCGCGCAAGCCAGCAAACTTAGCCATTGAATATAGTGTCCCAGTTGTGTCGAGAATGTCGACATAGAGCAAAGTAGCGAGTGCATACCACACCTTGCCGTTCGTATAATGATAATCAATAGAGTTCCCAATGTGCTTGATCGGATGGAAGATCACGACTTGTTTGAAGAAGTCGAATGCGGTGTTACCCGCGTCAGTGTTTGGGAAGGTAGTGAAAGGAGTTCCTCTGATCCAGGAGACTATGGATGTCAGGAAAATACCAATGAGGATCGCGCCCTTGACACGGTAAAGCATGAGGAAGACTGTTAGAAAGCTGAATACGAGGGTTAACGCATGATGATGGTAACCGCAGGGCGAACTCACCCTCCAGCAAAGATGCCAACCCACATCGTAGGGTTCCGCATAACAGCACCGTCACAATAGCCGGGCAAGTTAGGGAGGTAATGGTCTTCCGTGCATCCCCCAAGGCCGACAAAATTGACAGTGTCGCCACCGATGACTCCAAGGCCGCCAGAAGCTACAAAGCGAATGAGGAGGTATACCACAGAGATGTGACTACCACTGCGTACAAAGCCCTATGAAACTGAAGGCGATCAACGAGTGAGATACAGGAAAGAGAACGTAAATTACGCAATGAAAATGCCAATACCAGCTCCGACGGCGAGAATGAGAGACTGTGGCATCAAGCGAATGAGCCATTGACGAATACCGAGCAACGATAACAAGAGGAAAATCCATCTGTCAGAGACGTTTAAGCACCAACTGGGCACTTGTGGAAGAACGTGCATCACGTACCCTTCCATGAAAACAGCTGCGAGGGCTTCACGGTAAGTGACGATACCTGTTCCATGGAATCCGACAATGGAATAGGTAAACTGTCGTTAAGCTCAGATGCGCGTACAAATAAGCCCCATCGAATACACACGTATGCGTTGAGCCCGAGGCCTGGAGCCATCCCAACTGGTAGGTTTGCCAGCAAACCCATGAGACAACTGGCGAGTGCGGAAACAGCGGCAGTAGAAGTTATGAGATCACGTCGGACATCAGCTACGCAGGCAAGATATGTTGCATCTGATGTACAGCCATCACCAGTTGGGCATTCGCAATTGCCACCCGTGTCGGAAAGAATGGAAGCGTTGACAGAGATCTAGTACAAGCAGAGTGTCATTTGTTAGCGTGGTCACACTACGAAGCAGGTGGGACGTGGACGGACAATGTACGCCATTGCAGCCTGTTAAGATTAAGTGGTTAGAAAGTTCAGTCAACATTTGTGATACAATTTCACATACCCATGTCGTGATCCCTGCACGGAGCTCGATCTAGACCAAGCTTGTGAGTGATAAGGAAGTAAACGCAAAGAAATATTGCGCACAAGGAAACGAGAACCTTGTCGTTCCTTGGTGACACCGGCTCCCTCGAGTTTGAACCAACGTCCTACAAAAGAATCGGCCACCTGTACAGGGTATTCGCAAACCAAGAATACGCCAGGCGTAGACACATCTACGTACGAAGGCGTTGATCCTGTCAAAGACTGTGACAGACATGTCTGGTGGAACTCAGGACAGTCCGAGAAACTGCAGCGAATGGGGGTCGAAAAAAGAGGGGGTGAAAAGCCAAAGCGGCTTAAGGTAAGGAATAAATAGCGCGAGATCTATTACCACACCTTCAGTTTTAATAGCAGTCGCAGAGAGCACAGCATGAGGAACGGGAAGTAGCGTGAGTACTTATAATAGGAGGAAACATACCTGTCGCTGTTACACTTGATCAAATCCGCGATCCCGATCTCCGAGTCATCGGGGGACCCTCGAACTAGTACCCCGGATGTGTAGCCTGTGTAATCGATTTAGATGAGCGAAGGTGTAGCTTTGAACATATAACACTTACAATTAGGTCACAGCAGTCCTCAAGTCGACTCCAGCCCACCGCAGCCCTCCTAAGGAACGCAAAAGTTACGGGTCAAACACGTATACCTTTGCATGGCGCTCCGTGGCCATACCGTAGCTCGTAACCCGAACGCCCCAAGACCTTTTGCAGTAGCGCTGTCAACTCAGTTAGTCTCAATATCGCAGTCAGCCGGTTGCGACTGTAGCTCGAAACGGAACGAGGTCGCATGCGCAAGGGAGTATATGAGAAGACCCTAGATAGCAAAATATAGGCTGAACCCAAGTGTGTTTTCAACGTCACACAATGAAAGTGCTCTCTTGGCCCGCGGAACTGGTAAGCCTGAGCTCCGAGTAACTAGAATCTGGTAGGCTGCCATGTTGGAGGAGTGCAGCCACACGCTGCGGCGTGCCAATGGCCGGTCGGCACTGGCAGGACCGGACAGAACGACTCGGAGACGGACGGTCCTGATTGTCCTGATGCGTTTCAATTCACTACAGTATAAATTTATTTTCGCCCGGACTCACCTTCGTTACGGATACTTGTAGTACGGTACAACGCCCAAGTAGTCCCTCAGTCTTTCTCTCGAAGACCGAGTCCCTAATCCAACATGCCAGGTGTGGTAGTCACCAGGACACTTGCCATTCCAGAGCCTGAGGGAGACAATTTCAGTCATGAAAGCCACACCCCAATGGTGGGGATTGACACAAGAAGTCTCAGTTTTTTTTTTTTTTGAAGTCGGCATTTATATCCCGCAACGTGTAACTAAGACTAAGACGCGGACCCCGTGTGCTACGAGATTAGGAAGGGCGGTGGGGGGGAGTGTGGAGGGAAAATTTTAAACAGTAGTCTCTACGTGTCTTTGGAGTGGTGGTTTATGTTTAAAGGGAATGCGTTATAAGAGGAGGGCAGGTTTTGAAACCTAGCGCCTCGCGCGGGGCTTGCCCGCAGAATAAGGGGACCGAAGTCACCCTGGTTCCCACACCCTTCTCGGTCGTGCGCAAGCCTGCGTTTCTTTAAGGAATTTCAGCATGGCAGCCCCACCTTGTAGGGTGCCCAGTAGTTTGGGGAGGGAGTAGTCGTGGTCAATAGGATAGAGGTGTTCCCGCCGTGCCACGGTGTGAAGCGAGCAGGAAGCAATGACGTGTTCGACCGTCTGGATCGGAGCGCCACAGGGGCAGCTCACGGGTTGGTCGGGTCGAAATCTAGCTGTGTAGGAGCCAATGAAAGCATGTCCTGTGAGAGCGTGGAGACTGTTCGGTCACGTGATTTTGCTCCTTTACTACCATCCACACTGGCAGGTCCGGGCACGTCGTCAATGAGAAAGCGCTCATGATCAGCTCGTCAGGGTGCAGTCACGTCACCGTGATGGTGCCGGTGGATTGGCGGCTGTCACGGTGGTCTGGTGTCGTTGCCAGTGTTCTCGGTAAATAGTGCTGCTTCGACTCTCCGAGGTTGAACCTCGGATGAGATGGACTGACTTGGCGAGACGTCAGATAGGGTCTCAGCTGGGGCTATGTATCAAACATTCTCCGGTCCCGACCCATCTCGTCCGTGGAATTTGCACTGGCACTCTAACCAAAGCGCTATCACTGGCAGGACTAAGACTAATAGTAGTACCGACCTCAAAAGAGTCAAAACTGGTTATGCCGACCGAATGGGTACAGCATGATCAGATCGATCTATCAGGCAGATACTATGCATGCGTACGTCGACGAGCTCAGTGCAGTCCCGGGCCCGCCACTCTGTGTTGCAGGCAGTCGCACCTCTGTACCGCCCCCACCCACATGGTCAGAGCTCCCTATCGTTCGCGATGTGCGCTTACTATGGCTGGGCTGACGATGCTCCCACGGTTTTGGGGTAGAGCCGCTTTTGGAAGTATCATGATATTCCAGCGATGCGCGACGCCAGTTAAATGTGCAGGTAATCCAGTTTTCCCTTAAATCCCAGAGAAATCGCGGACTGTTTCGCGCAGTTATGCCCTTCGATTGTGAAACTACTTGAGGCCATGCTACTAGCTTTGTCGAAGCTTACGAGCGCACGCCTGCCCTTGTCGTGACATCGCTTAGCGAGAAGTCACAGGCAAGAGTGCACGCGCCTGAATCAAAGAAGAGACCAGGGATGGAGGGATCAGAGAGCAAGTATCGAGAAGAAATGACGGGAGGCGAAAGATAAAGAAAGTTCTGAGGACGGCCATGACTTCTGACTTCACTCGCGCGCTGACATGTTCAGGAACTATGGTATCTAGTCAATCCTATTGCACAGAATATGGTACAACATTCTTAAAAGGTTATCCTCATTCACGGCCATCCCACGTCGGGTAAATGTAACACGGTGTAAACTCGATTGAAGGGACATAACTTCCAGCCCACCACTGGCAACCCCAATGTTTCTTCTCAAGGAATCAGTCTCGCTCCCCTATTCCGAGTCCACTGGCACCGGTGCTCTATATTTATATTATCATAATGCGAGTCGACCTCAGTGTTGGATGTGCCGCTTCTGTGATGTGCTCTCAGTGAGGTCGGCAATATGCCTCACGATATCGGAAGAGCAAACTTTCGATTTCATGGAGTGTATGATAACTTCAAGCCTAACTTTGAAACTGCCCATCGTCGGCTGAGGGAATCGCCCCTCTCTCGATGTTACCATGTAGGGCTGATGTCTGGAAGGCAGGAGGTGGTCGCAGTGTTCAAATTTGGAGTGCGCTCGCAAAGGAAGTGAGGAGCAAGACCGGAAACGAGTTTGATACACGAAATTTCGGGGTGACCCGAGAGTCGCAACCGTTCGGGTACATCTGTTCCTAGTACCGTACATAACACACACACCAGTAACAGAGGCTTGAGGTGGTATTGTGCACACTAGGGTACGCGCCGGTAGTTCGGAGGAGTAAGGGAGAGAAGGGAGAGTGATAGTAAAATGCAAGGAAGCGGGTAATAGAAGACCTGTTTGTAGGAGGCTCAAGAGAGACTTCAAGAAGGATCACACAGGATTCGGGAGGAGGTGATGGGGGCTCGCGAGAGCTCCGAAACGCTCATTCACCTGCCCTTCAATTCCACAGAACAGAGACTTTAAATACACCCAGAGACACAGCTTCGCGTCGCCTGGAATCGTAGAGTACGGAGTAAAGAATAATACTACGAACCTAGCGGGCACGAAGACTACGGGCAGGGGAACACAGGAGATGTCGAGACGAGAGCTCAGGACCGAAGAGTAAGGTGAAGTACGTATTACAAAGATCAGGCTTGTGCGTGCGCCCTCAGTAGATCATCATGGGACGCCGCAGCCTGTAGAAAGGGCGCGTTAGGAAGATTGAAAGGAAATATACCAAAAATGGGCGAGAACAATGAGAACACGAGACATGCAGTAGACAGGCGTAAAGAAATAAGCGCCTCACGAGGCAGCACAGCAAGGTACGAGAAGAACAGAGAAACAAACAAGACAGTGCGTTTTGGCACGCAAGCGGGGCAGAGGGTGCGGAGGCAATGGTCTGGTAGCGCCCTGAAGTGCCAGGGTCGTTGCGTTAGCGGTTTTGAGGGCAAAGGGTGTAGAACGTGCAATTACGGGGGCAGCGGACAAGCTGACCTTACAGTATGGTGATAGTAAACAGTAAGTGAGATTGTCGAGATCTTCAGTTCTCCGAAGGTCCAGCAACGTCAATTTCGCGGCTAGTTCTTTCCTTCTCTGATAAGTCAGCGTGCACATTGGAGGAAGTGGGGGCGTTGCCGGAATGGCGAGGGTCGTCGACATAATTTGGGGGTACGTAAGGCCGATTGGTGATATATCCGTACACATATTGCCTAGTATGACGACAGATGTTCAGTTAAAACGGAGAAAAGAAAATGTGGAAATGGATGAGGACGAACATCCAGACAGGAACGATTCCGCCGGGTGGGATGACCCATGGTTCAGCATTGGCATAGCTTGGCGGGACTATGCGACCACCGGTCACCTTGAGGAGAAGCCAAATCACCCCGTTAATCAAGATGTATGAGCCTATTCCTGCTATCACTCCATATGCAATGCTACAGGTCGAGGTCAGGGTTTTTCTACGTAGGGCAGCATAAAAGGTAGTGTGCGTACTTAAAGGTCAGAGGGATGGTGATGATGACGAGAAATGCAGGAACGGCATCTCCGAAGTAGTCCCAGTTGATCTCGCGCACGTTGCGAACCATGAGTGTACCAACCACTACGAGAGCACCCCCGGTAGCCCAGGAGGGAATGCTGGCGAAAATAGGAGCAAAGAAAACTGAGACGAAAAAGGCGAGTGCAGTTGTGATCGCTGTGATACCAGTCTTGCCACCCTCTGTGATCCCATAATATTGTAACCCGGCATTGTGTAGACTGTGGAAATAGTGACACACCAGAAATACCTGTCGCACTCTCGATGAATGCCGTAACAGGGCTCGTACCCATCAGCGCACCCATCGAGATCGAGAGGGCGTCAATGCAGTACGCAATAGTACTGCCTTCAAAGTCCATGGTGATAGGGTCGCGCAAGCCAGCAAACTTAGCCATGGAATATAGTGTCCCAGTTGTGTCGAGAATGTCGACATAGAGCATGGTGACGAGTGCATACCACACCTTGCCGTTCGTGTAGTGGTAATCAATAGAGTTCCCAATGCGCCCGATCGGATGGAAGATTACGACTTGTTTGAAGAAGTCGAATGCGGTGTTACCCGTGTCAGTGTATGGGAACGCAGTGACAACTGTTCCTCTGGGCCAGGAGATCATGGATGTCAGGAAAATACCAATGAGGATCGCGCCCTTGACACGGTACAGCATGAGGAAGACTGTCAGAAAGCTGAATACGAGGGTTAACGCATGATGGTGGTAAGCGCGGGGCGAACTCACCCTCCAATAAAGATCCCAAGCCACATCGTAGGGTTCCGCATAACAGCACCGTCACAATAGCCGGGCAAGTTAGGGAGGTAATGATCTGCCTTGCATCCCCCAAGGCCGACAAAGTGGACAGTGTCGCCACCGATGACCCCAAGGCCGCCAGAAGCTACAAAGCGAATGAAAAAGTAAACTGCAGAGACGTGACTACCACTGCGTACAAAGCCCTATAAAACTGAAGGCGATCAACGAGTGAGATATGATATAAAGAATGTAAATTACGCAATGAAAATGCCAATACCGGCTCCGACGGCGAGAATGAGAGACTGTGGCATCAAGCGAATGAGCCATTGACGAATACCGAGCAACGATAACAAGAGGAAAATCCATCTGTCCGAGACGTTTAAGCACCAACTGGGCACTTGTGGAAAAATGTGCATCACGTACCCTTCCATGAAAACAGCTGCGAGGGCTTCACGGTAAGTGACGATACCTGTTCCATGGAATCCGACAATGGAATAGGTAAACTGTCGTTAAGCTCAGATGCGCGTACAGATAAACCCCATCGAATACATACGTATGCGTTGAGCCCGAGGCCTGGAGCCATCCCAACTGGTAGGTTTGCAAATAAACCCATGAGACAACTGGCGAGTGCGGAAACAGCGGCAGTAGAAGTTATGAGATCACGTCGGACATCAGCTACGCAGGCAAGATATGTTGCATCTGATGTACAGCCATCACCAGTTGGGCATTCGCAATTGCCACCCGTGTCGGAAAGAATGGAGGCGTTGACAGAGATCTAGTACAAGCACGTTTGTTAGCATAGTCACACTACGAAGCAGGTAGGACGTGGGCAGACAATGTACGCCATTGCAGCCTGGTAAGTGGTTAGAAATTTGTTCAGTCAACATTTGTGATACAATTTCACATACCCATGTCGTGATCCCTGCACGGAGCTCGATCTAGACCAATCTTGTTAGTGATAAGATCATAAGGAGGATAGAGGCCAAGAGATGGTGCGCACAAGGAAACGAGAACCTTGTCGTTCCTTGGCGACACCAGCTCCCTCGAGCTTGAACCAACGTCCTACAAAAGAATCGGCCACCTGTACAGGGTATTCGCAAACCAAGGATATGCCAGGCGTAGACACATCTACGTACGAAGGCGTTGATCCTGTCAAAGACTGTAACAGACATGTCTACTAGAAGCCTAGAACATAGGACAGCCTCAAGAATAGCTGGCGATCTATTCGTAGGAAGTGGAACGACTCGGGCCGAAGGCTAGATACAGTACAGGGTTAACATACTAGTAACATAACATGAAACTGGATGTAAACTAGCGGTTACTAGTAGTACTGACCTCAGCCTTTGGCAGTGTCCTGTTGGAGGACAGATATGGTGCCAATACTCAAATTAGGCATTTCATTCTCATAGGCCACGTGCTCTTAGGTTGTCTCTCTAGTTTCATCATCAGTTATCAGAGCCAGCAGCATGCAGCTTGGTTCCCATTCAAAAGGTCATCGTGTGATAGTAAGCAGACACAATTGAATTTGGCAATGTTCGAGTTCCAATTGCTATATTGGGTTTGAATATTCGACATCCGACAATATAACATGTTGGGATGTGTCCGACAGACAGGCGATGATAAGATAAGATAATATTTGATTGTTATGTAATGCGTAGGATTGCTCTTAAGGAGCACGCCCTCAAATAGGGGCGAATGATATTGTCTGGTCCCGTTCCTACTTCGCGTCCCCGTAACCTCTGTATCACAATATAACACGCCGCTTTTGGGTGTCTCAACCGACAACGATGCCGTCCACCAGAGGCTTTCTTACGCTATTCTGCCAGGCCGTAGATCACAAAAATCAACCCCTCGGTCGCTTTTTTTCTGTTTCTGTTCCCACAAGTGCATATGTTGATGGCCTCTATGACAAAGTCTTCAAGAAGCTGCCCGGAGAAGCTCGGAAATCCGACATCAATTCGACTGACTTGGAGCTCTGGAAATTCTCTAAGCCTATCTCTGCTAAGAGTGCTATAATCAAAAGCGCCCTCCCCAATTTGGACTTTTCAAATCTGGAGTCGGATGATGAAGCGGACGATGAACACTCTGACGAGGCACCCGCGGTGCGGCTGCTCAACCCAGCCAAAAGGATATCAGAATGCTGGGACCAAAAGCCTCCGGAAAAGTATGTACACCTCGTCGTGAGGGTTCCGCAAGCGGATGGCACCGCTGACGACACGAGTGGTGAGTGCTTCATACGTCTCCTTGCTCCAGCTCAGCATGTCTGACGTTGCCCGAAGACAAACGTGTCCTCCACTTAGAACATCTCAAAGAATACGAAGGTATTTTCATCAAAGTGAAAACGTGGGGAGTCTTCGAGGAATCCGATATCGACTTGAACAATATAATAAAATGTGCAACATCAGTACCAAACTTTGTCTTACAGTTTGAAAGAAAGCTGGACAGAAAGCCAGGTGTGGCCCATAATTTCCTTGACTTGTCCGTCTGCTTTTCGATTCTGACAGGTCAATGTAGGGGCATATCGAATACACGATTCCTAATACCGGGCCGCAAACTTTGGTTCGCGAAGACTCGACCACCGAGGACGGGTCACCCGGGGATTTGACCGCCGAGGACGAATCTCATGAGGAGCGGCGCCTTGCCGAGCGACTCGAGGTGATGCATACCGCATACGTTGCGTCTGAGGGATGGGAAACATTTTGGCAGGGACCTCTCGGACCTGCCCTAAAGGAACATGTAGCGAACATGATCTTCTTTGGCTACTTCGTGCTTAATGTTCCAAAGGATGGAATGACCACCGCTCAACTGTACGTGCCCTTGCTTTGCCCCCTTTAATTGCGATTTAGCGTCGTCTCTCCAGAAGCCACACTCAGTGGCCTTTCGATATTATCATGAAACGTGTAGCCGTTCCACCCATGAAAGAAGAACTCCGCATGTACAAACCTTGCAGTGACGTACTCATCTTGAAGTCAACTCTTCCTCGACTGCTCGTAGAGGTTAATTCGGGTCAAAAGAAAGTATGGCCTCCGGATCTTATCAGGATGCTTTTGCAGGGGGGCGCCATTGTTCGATTTGCAAACACATTCTTGGACGCGTTCAAGGAGAAGAAGGACTTCGTCCTCGTTGCTATCTTTATTCGGGACGATGGCAAAGCAACTCGCTATACACTGTTTCAGAAGCAGAGTGAGCGAGCGGTATGTTGTGCTTGTATATAAGCGAGCTCGCAGGCTGAGCGGTCGTAGGTCTATTACGGAGAACAGGATTTTTGGCTGAACACCTCGGTTGGCCGCGTCGAGTTTGTACGCCAGTTGTACGGCCTTCTTCACGTGCCGGTGGGGGGCGAGGAAGCCGAAGACACGAGAGCGGCGATTAAACAGCTCAAGGACAAGATCAAGAAACAGAACGAGGACTTCCCCATGAAGTCGTTTCACACCAAGGAGGACACTCAAGGGCAAGGAACCAAGGGGAAACATGCTCACACAGGTGGCGGTGCTGGTGCTAGTGCTGGAGCTGGAGCTGGAGGTGCAGGTGCAGCAGACTCCGCAGAGCTCAGAGCACACGGCTATGAGGTGAACCCGGAAGTCATTGTGGATGATAGGGGTATCGCATGGGAGAAGCTTTCCAAGGTGTGGCAACCCTTTTGTACTTATTATACGCAGCGCTGACGCTCAACCCCAGATGCCGTCTCACATTCTCACCGTGTATCGACAGTCGGACCCGAGCAAGGAACTCATCGCGAAGAAAGTCCGAAAGGAATCGAACGAGCTTGAGATCCTCAAACTTCTTAATGCCACCCAGCCGAAGCCCGAGCACGTTATCTCATTGCTTGATTCGTTCCACACGCAGTCCGGGCCGTGGGCCATTCTATCCAAAATGGACACCGTCGCAGATTACGTCGCGATCGCTCCTAACCAACTTGAGAGCAGGGTCGCTCAAGTCTGCCGAGACCTCATCAAGGGCCTCGCGTATCTTCACAAACTCTGTATCGCCCACAGGGACATCAAGCCCGACAACCTTGTTGTCGACCAGGACTTTTGCTTGCATATCATCGACTTTGATGTTGCTATGCAAGTAAAGGACGAGGACGAGGAGGTCGACGGCCAATGCGGGACGAAGCATTGGATGGCGCCCGAGGTTGAGGACAAGTCATCGACGTACAGTCCGATCAAGGCTGACCGATGGTCATGCGGGCATGTCCTTCTGTACCTTCTTGACGAGTTCAGGAAAGAAAACAAGCTCCTGAGGGCGATTGCGGGGAAGTTGAAGGGGCATGATCCCAAGCAGCGGCCGTCGTTGCTTGAATGGCACACTTGGTTCACCACACCGCCCTTGGACGTGGCCAACGTACGGAAAGGTGGCGAGAGAAAGGTCTCGCGACCTCGGCAAGACGCAATGGAAAATGCGAAGGCGAAGAAGCAGCGACTAGTTCCCAGAGCCTTATGAACTACAGGCATCTCGACCTATGGCTCAGGTAAATTGATGTATTTCTTGGCACTTGTTGTAATCGAGGTGTATGTACATGCCAGTGTAATGTCGCTTGTTGAGTCTCTCCCTCCTAGTCCTCATCCGTATCCCCAGGTAGCATTTGTTTTGCTGCAGAGCTGCTCATGTCCCTTTGACGAGTGACGACAAAACCGTTCGTCGGCTGCACACAGTGGCCGTGCCAGTGGTCAACCACCATCCCATCGCCGTTATCATCCTCGATCGTCGTCCTCATCCACCACCTTCACCCACCATCTCACTGGCAAGCCTGTGTCAGGGCCGTGACATGGATGTAGACGACGTCGAATGCCGTTGGTCTCTGCCTATATGGCTCCTCTTCCCACCTTTCTTTTACCCTCCTCGCCTTGTCACGTTCTCCGCTACTTGAATAATAAGGTCGACAGGCCGACAAGGTGAGGGTTTCCGAGCCTCTAGTGCCCCCGCCTACCACAGGCATGAAGAGACCGCAAATATTTGCACCCGATGTGTTTCTTTTGCCTTTGCTCCCCCTAAGACCCTCCCCTCCTCCGCAGTAATCGACTGCTCTCGAGCCTGCGTCACGACTGTCTATCCCTCCAATGCTGTCGCCTGTGCTCTTCGCTATGCTCGGTGATGCCCTTGAATCGACTCAAGTCATCGCCTCTTCCTTGTGGCCTTCATGCTTACCTGAAGTCAGTCAGATGGGGAGGGAGATCTGGTCATCTTGCGGGGGGTCTGAACGTGTGCAGCGAGGAGCTCGGGGCATTAGGGAGGGAGGTCGAGCGAGCGCTTCACCATGTCCCCACGCCCTCGCCTCTGCTTCCTTTCTTATTCTCTGATGGCGACGACTGATGACGAAACACACACTGCGCACCGTCCTACAAAAGAATCGGCCACCTGTACAGGGTATTCTCAAACCAACTTGAAGGATATGCCAGGCATAGACACATCTACGTACGAAGATGTTGATCCTGTCAAAGACTGTAACAGACATGTCTACTAGAACATAGGACAGCCTCAAGAATAGCTGGCGATCTATTCGTAGGAAGTGGAACGACTCCGAGTCGGGCCGAAGACTAGATACAGTACAGGGTTAACACTTAACATAACATGAAACTGGATATAAACTAGCGGTTACTCAGGCTAGTACTGACCTCGGCCTTTGGCGGAAAAGAGTGAGGTACGACCGGGAATGAGTATCCTACTTACAAGCCTGAGAGTCTATGACTCGGATAGAGTAGAGTCCGAGTCCGAGCGAAAACAAATGCGTACTTGGTATCGAGATGACAGGGTCGTCCATATGCATATGGTTCCGGTGCGGCCGGGTGCCCATGCCAAACAGCGCTGCCACAGTTGGCGTGCCGTTTGCAGTTGCACCTCCAACACTATTACGGCAGAACTGTTTCTAGATGAGCGAAATCGATGCCGCAGATATGATTTCCTCGGCGAAGACTTTCATATCTTCCCATGTTCCGTAAACCGCGGCATAGTGTCCTTCGTGTAGACTAACCTCGCCTAATATAGGCTTGTCTCCCTGTAGCTCGGTTGTAGCCTGATGCTTCAAGTTTGATCAGTTTTGATCTTCTGCAGTGGCGTCTTCTACTGTACTCCGTGTTGCAGTCAGCCAGCTCCGACATTCGGGACTGTATCGTGAACCGAATAAGGCGTGTGCGGGCCAGTACACGAGGAGACCCGGCCGAATCAGATGAATACCGATGAATACTTGCCCTGAGGGAGACTATTTTTGGAGTCAAAATGGGAGCCTCATGCCAATGGCGGGATCGACGCGAGAAGTCTCAAGTGTGTTGCATCTACGCTCAGGCACGTTGTATTGAGATAGCTGAGAAATTTTCTGGCAACAGCGGATGCCTGAGGGCAACAACCATTTACCGCATGACAACAGCAACAACGCATTGATATTAAAGATAGGAAATCACCATTTCTGTATCTAACGATGGGTCGTCACTGCCATGTGATACGGTGCAGTCATGCTGGCGTCGGATTTGGGGGGCCCGTCCACGTTAATAGGCTTCAGACTCCTGGAGCTGGAAAAAGACCACATGCGCCAAGTTAGGACCAGGACCCTTGTGCTGACTGCACACCGAGATGGCCGCAGTCGGGAACACTCTGTTAAGTTAGCATAGAATAACTCAAATACCTTTAGATGCAATCTGTAATTTGTGAAAAGCTCCTGTGTATACGATGGTGCATGAGGGAAGAGACAGGAAGACGATAAAAGGGGGACAACCTTTTGCTTATATAAAGGGTGTCAGTTCCTGATGAGATGATGCCAACAGCCCTGGTGTTTCCCATTTCCGAGAACAGGATATCAGTTACTGTATGATCAGCGGATCGACAAGATGGGGATCAGTGCATTTTGACACCTTCCAGGCATCAGACATGGCTAAATGCTGACATCCGCTACAACACGACCGTGACCCCCCCGATCCTCCGTCCGAGTCAAGATCACGTACAGCAGAACGTCAACGCTCCAGTCCTCCGCCTTTTCAAAGTGCACGTACAAGCTGGGTACAGAACAAAGGACCACCATCGGCGTTTGTCGGCTTCCCCAACGTTGGGGCGGGAGCTGTCTGGTCAATATGCTCCGTCAAACGCACCAACTGAAGTCACGGTACTGCCAGTGAAGGTACGGTATAACAGTACGTCACTTTACTTGAGCTGCCTCGAAGGTGCCATTAATTATTTGATGGCGGGGGAAGGGTTCTCTCTCTCCCTGTTTCTGTCATCCTCCGTCACGGTCGGACCTGGTGATCAAGTCGCAAACCGAAAGGCTGATGAAGATCTAGTACAACGATTCACAGTCCGGGTCCCTGATCACGGTGCTTGCACTCAGCACACACCACCTCAAAAGCCAGTCCTTCATCCCGCGCCATCAAAACTAAACACTCTGCTGCGTGCGGTTGCACCCGCGACAAATCCTCACCACGGTGCTCCGAGTCGTCAGCTAGAACTACCAAAAGACCCGGTCCATCTCGGAGCCACCCGCGCAGCACACCGCCTACGTGCCATCTGCGACCCTCCCAGCGGGAGGAGTGACCAAAGTCGCGCCCGGCGCCAAGACTGCGTGCAGAGTTTTTTACTATAGATCACCGCGCGGCCTTTCGTGCTCGGGGACCTGTTGTTTGGAAAGGTGGACACGGCCCGGGAGGCGACGTACGTTCAGCCCTATTCCGAGCCCAAAGAGCAGTAGAACCCGGCCCCAGCCTGAGAGCGTGTGCGAGTAGAGCATGGGCGCTGGAAGGACGGGGCGGCCGATGGAGGAGCGGATGGTCTCAGTCTTCAGTTCGTCGTCATCGAAAGCAAAGTAGCAGTGAAAAAAAAATGGGTTGATCTGGCAGATGTACTCCTACGATGATGGCTTCTTTCTTTCCCCCCAATGCCAGTGGGCAGCTCTCCCTTCTTCCTATGCAAGACAAAATGCAGATGCACACGCGCCTGCCCGGACTCAGGCTGGGGCTCGACCCGAACCCGGACCGGGACGCGGTGTGCGCACCAAAACCCGGCTTGCACGGCCTCGCTCCTGATAGCGGCCATCTCGGCGCGCAGTCAGCGCAATCAATTACTGTACTCGTCGCGCCAGATGCTGTGCAGCAGGGCAGGGCCAGTGGTAGGTGACGGAGGCAAGTGGCATGCGTTTACTGGGTGGGCGCAGGGGGGGGGAGAATTATGAACGTGATGCAAGTCTCGCTCAAGTTAATTATAAATAGCAGGTGTGTCCGCGTTACGTGTATGTACAAGTATTATAAACAAAAAGAACGCGACACGAGTGCGCGATGGAATAAAAAAGAAGCAAAGCTTAAAGAATAAATAAATAGCCAAGAACCGGCGTGCGCCGTTGCGGCTATCCCAAGCTCGCGAACGGCGCGACCTGCCTCGTCGGTGTCGGTGTCGGTTAGCCCCTATGCCGCTTGAAGATGTGTTTGCGACGTCGATGCTCCGAGCCTGCCTCGCTCGCCGTATCCTCGCTGCTACCTCCAGCAGCAGCAGCAGCAGCAGCAACAGCCGCCGCCCTCTCCCCCCGCCCCCCGCCCTCCGCCGCCACACCACCACCACCCACAGTTAGATGATGATCCCTATGCGACGCCGACGACGATGACGACGAAGAAAAAGAGATAGGCGTGGGGCCTCCAAAGCTCGAAGCTTGCATGGCTTTCACGATTCCCCTAAACGTTCAGTTTCGCGTTAACGTCAAATGCCAAAAGTCAACGACAAGAAAGCATGCAGGAAAAAAAAGAGGGAGGGAGGTGCCAGTGCATACCGTTGCGTTGCATCGAGGTACCGCTCGTGGTCCATCCTCCTCTTGCCCGTCGGCTGGACCGCCGCCACGCCCTCCTTCGAGACCGTCCACCCGCGTTTTTCGAGCCTTGTTGTGTCGTGGGGTGGTGTTAGAGCTGGGAGAAAAAAAGGGGGAGGGGACGCACGATGCTTTCGTGGCGTCGATCGCGGCGCTGCATTTGCGCACGAACAACGCGATGCCAAACACGACGCCGAATACGACTGCGCTCGTCTAGAATGGATTTTCGTTCGATGGGGATAAGCTGCTGTAGAAGGGAGCAGTTTACGTACGAATAGAAGAGAAACTACGTCCAATCTAAACTCGACAGTGAGCGACAAGAAAAAATAAATTCGAAGAGAACGTACAGCTTTGCCATGGGTGCAGAAGTTCACGTCTGGGTGTGGAGATAGATATATAGGGGAGGCTTCTTATTATGTCAGTATGATATGAGAAATGCAGCGAGCGCCTGTGTCAGTGCTATGTCACCTGTCTGATACGTCACAGCCGCCATCATGATAGCTACAGCACAGCATCCCAACACAAGACCAAAAAAGGATACAAAAACATTTCACTTTTATTTTGCTTTTTTGCTTGTATCTTTCATCTTTCGTAAATTGCATAGAATACATACATACGCAGAAGCCATAGGCATTCCATGGACTGCACTTCACAACTCCCCAATGAAGCAAGGCAAGAACCAGACGAAAACGAAAAAGAGTCCAAGGGGAGACCAAGCTGTGGGGATCTACCCACCCGGCGTATTGTAGCAATACACCCACACACAGCAGTGGCAAATTGATACGAACCTCTCTAGCACCACATCGTACATCTCACGTAAACGCGAGGGCGGACCATGCCGCTACAGCACCGACAACTACAGCCGCAGTCGTTTGCACGGCTGCGCGTGCGCAGCGACGAGTGCGCTTCTTTCCCCGAACCTTCTGGCGGCGTGTTCGTCCGGTGTTACCTTGATCTTCTTCTTCTACGTAGTCGCAACCGTCCTCGTCACCGGTATCCTCGGTGCGTTTGCGCTTGCGCGTGGGCGCAGGCGTGATCGTCGTCATCGTCACCGGAGCGACATCCGACTGTGCCGTATGAGCGCACAGCGCACTGGGCGCGTGCGTACAAGCACTTACCTCGGTCACATCCTCCTGAGTTCCCTGTTCCGCTACTTGCACTTGCGCTTCTGCCTGCGCCTTTGCCTCTGCGAGTGCTGCCTCCGTGGCCGATAGACGGCCCTGCAACTCAGCGAGTAGATCCTCGGCGGTCTGCACGCGAGCCTTCAGAGCCTCTACCTCGTCCCCACACAGCGCGCCGCGGAGATCGGCTTGCACAGCGTCGACGCGAGCCGCAAGTGCGTCAGTACGGTCCGAGAGCACCTTGTGGTCTGTTTGCGTCTTGCGATGTGCGATCTGCATGCGCAGGACGTTACCCTGTTCACTTGGGGGTGAGCACAGCGAGAGAAGAGCATGGTCATGATAGGCAGAACGCACCCAGAGGTTGACAAGCGCCTCGTCAAGCGAGGTGAGGCGCGCGTCAATAGTCAAACTAGTGCCGGCATTAGCGCCAACCCCAGCCGGATCACGCGTGTTGATGGGCTGGGCAGCAACGCCGGCAGACGCAACTAGCGCACTTGGCTCGAGGGCAGCCGATGCAGCCGTGTCGGCAGCGGTGGAAGGGGAAGCTTCAACATCTGCCTCTCCATCGGCATCAATGTCCGAGGCGACATCTTCAGCGAACTGCTCGGAGCCCTCAGAGGCCTCTGCTACGACAGATGACGGGGCTGTCCCCTGAGCCAGGGGAGAAGGGTTCTCTAGTTCCACCTGGAGGTGGGACGGCTGCGGCACGAGCCCGCATCGCGGTTCTTCCTCCACATCTTCCGAACCGACCCAAGACGACACGGCGACGTTACGGATGGGTGATCCGGGGTACGCCCCAATAATCGGAGGTTCTCCGGGATTCGGATTGATTTGCACGTCGGTCTGTGCGACAGAGGCGAAAGCCTCCTCGATGACACCCGGGGGGACATCCTGCAACAAATTGGGAACAGGAGGAGAGTCTGGTCGGGAAATGTCCATGGGCTCGTCAGTGGCTGGTTCAAGGTTCATGTTGGTAGTGTCTTGGGCAGCAGCTCTCTGGGTAGTGAACCAGCGGTCGAATGTAGACCTGTTTTCGAGGCTGAGAGATGGAGCCATCTGGGAGTGCATGTTGAGATGCGTGTGAGGTGCGTGTGTAGAAATATGTGCATGAGGGGGGGCGTGGTGGATCACGTGGCGCGAAGCGAGCAAGCCGAGGCCGTGCAAGGACGGCAGAGAAGCGTAACAGGCGCTCGTGCTCTGGGCTTGCCCGTGACCACGGAAAGGCGTACTGGGATACTCCTCCGGTGGATCCAGGTAGTAGTCATCCTCGTCCTCATCTTCGTCCTCCTCAATGTCATGGTCACTCTGGGAGAAGTCCTCATCGGAGGACCCGGGAGATGATGACTGGGAGCAAGGAGAGTGCGGCCCGAAGAGGCCGTAGCGCCCGGAGATGGACGAATTCGGAGCCGCGGCGGGCTGCTTGCTCTTGATTGGGGTGGTAGGAGAGGTGGGTGAGTCAGTTAAAGATATGACTGGCTGGACAGCTGGAGGAGGACTGAGGACGGCCTCGGTGTCGTAGATAAGCATGACGTTGGCGGTTATTGGGGAAACGCTATAAGGTTCTTTGCCGACGGCCTTACCAAAGGTGAGAGTGTCGCCGTCCTGGAGGGCGATCGGGACATCGGGGACGATGGAGCGAGGGACAACATCACCACGTCTGAGGAGGTGGGTGCCGTGATGCGAGTTGAGGTCCACGATGTAAACCTGTGCATATACGAATATGTACGGATCAGAGGATGGCGCATACGGGTAAGACGGGAACATACGTGTCCGGACGAGAACATGAGTTTTGCATGTCTGCGGCTTATGACTGGACAACGAAACTGAATACTATCTGGTGACTTTTCTGCCTCAGTGAGGGAGGAGGAAGCTCGACCGATATGGACGACGACAGAGCTCGACTTGAGAAAGCGAAGAGTCTGAGTTGGTTCGTCGCCATTCTTTGGGATCACGAGCATGATTCCTATGAGAGGAAATGTTAGGATACGGGGGGTTGTGGCCGTATCAGGGACCGCAGTAGGGGACGCACCCGAGGCCGGGGGTTGCATAGACAGGTTAGGAGAGATTGAGTAGGGCTTATTTGTAGAGATGGGTGATACCATGCCAAGAAACTGGATATCGTCGTCCATGGTTAAGAAGAAAGGAAAGTACGAAGAGGATAGAGAAAGACGGTTCCAGGGCTGACTATGGGGCACTCGGCCGTCACTCTCCCCTTTATCGCTGACTCGGAGTCTTAATTTCTAGGTCACACTACTACGGTCACGCTTGCTCTCCTCTTTCACACAGATCTCATTCATGGCCACTAATAACAAGAAACCAGTTTGCATTATCACTATCGGTATGGCTGGCTCAGGCAAATCAACTTTTGTTCATAGAATAAATGCCCATTTACGTTCACAATCTCCCCCAACTCCTCCTTACATCCTCAACCTCGATCCCGCCGTAGCCAACCTTCCCTTTGAGGCCAACATTGACATCCGAGATACCGTAGACTACCACGAGGTCATGAAGCAGTGCGCAATCCCAATTCCACTCTGCTCAACCTCTCCCCGCTGAGGTCGTCCCCTCAAAGGTACAATTTGGGACCCAACGGCGGCATCCTCACCGCCCTCAACCTATTCACTACAAAATTTGACCAAGTCCTCGATCTTGTCGAGAAGCGCGCCGAGGATGTAGAGTGCGTTTTCATTTCTGAATCTCCTCACCCACGGCTCATTCTCTGTAACCCCAGCTACGTGATCATCGACACACCCGGCCAGATCGAGATTTTTACCTGGTCAGCGTCTGGAGCAATTATTACGGACGCCGTCGCGTCTTCACTCCCAACCGTCGTCGCCTACATTGTCGACACACCACGTACCGTCGCCCCTGCCACATTCATGTCGAATATGCTTTATGCCTGCAGGTAGGTCGCGGGGCCAGCCCGGCTCTAGTTCGTCTTTCTGCGCTCGTCCTAATCCGATCACCCCCCAGTATCCTCTACAAGACCAAGCTTCCGTTTATCGTCGTCTTCAACAAAACCGATGCCCAGCCCCACGCCTTTGCACTCGAATGGATGCGAGACTTTGAGACATTTCAGGAAGCGCTCGCAACGCACCAAAGCACGACCGACGACGAAGGCGCACCGACGTACATGAACAGCCTCATGAACAGCATGAGTCTCGTCCTGGACGAGTTTTACAAGCATCTCAAGGTTTGTCCCTCACAGTTTCGCCTTTGGCCTTGGAGTCTCACTTTCCTAGTCAGTGGGCGTATCCAGCGTGACGGGCGATGGTGTCGCCGATTTTTTCGAGGCGGTAGAGGCTTCGCGTGAGGAATACGAAAAGTCCGTACACATGCCTTTTTCCTTGTCCTGTTTAATCCATGCTTTCTGTGTAGGGAGTATCTCCCCGAGCTTGCACGTGTACGTGCACAACGCGAGGCGACGTTGCAGAAGCAAAAAGAAGACTCGACAACGCGGTTACTGGCCGACCTTGCAGTGGACCGCGCGAGTGATCCGAAATTCGCAGCACAGGACCGGTGGAACGCCGATGAGGAAGAGGAGGACGACGGGGGCGAGCTGAATATCATCGATAGGAGTGCGTCCATCACAACTTATCTTCCATCCTCTCACATCGTGCTTTTCTGTCTGCATTTCTTATGTCACGCCACTCAGTGGCGAAGTGTTCTAAAGGAATACCCGGCGGCATGTTGTACGACAGGAGTCGACGTGGCCCTCTATCTGGCTTATCCCCTTTAAGCCGCCTTCTAGCCCCGTGTGCTGATCTAATCACGTCCTGCGTGCTTGGAAGCTCGGACGGAGGAGGACAAGGCAGCTCACATGTGTTAATGCAGTTTCTTTTTCTGATCGTGGATATGGAATCGTTCTACGTGCCGTACTAATGCAGCGTGGCAGGTGAAGACCCCTGGCCAGGCCAGTACATCGACTTGACCGAGGCGCGGCGGAAAGAGGACCCAGATACAGCGTGGCCGCGGCCTGCTTGACACAAGTTCCAGAGCGGCAGGATGCGAGGAGAGTAAGCAAAAGCAGGCAACGCGACCCGGAGGTAGTGTGAAGTCGGGTTGTGGAGTCTCGTGTAAGCTATTGTAAGTTTATTGTAATTGCGGCGATCAGAAATGGCACTCGTGTCTTTGACCCGCGGGTTGGGTTAGGGCAGCCAGACCGAGCCTGGGCATTACAGTAAGCCGCTTGCGGACTAGCCCCTCAGTGGCAATAATTCGTTGGATGATTCTAAAGTGACATACTATACAATCATACAGTACACCATAGCTTAGTTGATCGCGCTTGTTTTATCGCGTGTCATTGCGCGATTGAGATCTGGACGATACCGTCATAATGCGCGCGCGCGCCAACCGCGTGTGCTGCATAACTGTGCCGCTCTCTCTCAGCGCTACTACATTGTAGGAACGAATGGCATGTGCTACCTCCTACTCTCCCCAGTTTTCTTCGAGATTACTTCAATCCGTCCTAGAAACGGGGGTGTGTGGGTGCAATAGCAGGGATACGTTTTGCCTCGGCTCTTACCTTGTGTGTACGATGCGCGCTCCGAGGATGGAAGGGCAAATCGGGGGTATGATAGGAAATCAGTCGCAATGTCATAGTTGACGGGGAAGATGATACAGATTGAGTATATGGATTTACAAATGTACGTATACACGTACATTACATGCATGGAAAACTAATGATGCGCGGCGGAAGCCAGCCCAACAAGGCAGCGCCCCCCTCCCCTCCGTCGCAGCATAAATAATACAGTAGAATGAATTTTTTTAGTCCCGCCCATTTATTACAGTACCTGTATAATGTGGTGGACAAAGATTTGAACCTGACCTTTACTTGATGGAATTGCGATTGCGAAACGCGAAATTAGCTTAAGTAATCAATCCAAGGGTCCTTTTCCCAACACAAAACCCAGGACTACTAAACCGGCTCGACCACCCGTCCGCTCCCCAACTCTTTCTTCTTCTCCGTCTCCTCTCATACCTCCCACTTTTATAGTACACGCTATAGAGATCCCTCCACCAAGGGATTTTCCTCGATACGTACCTCTGCAACGTTTCCAAGATCGTCACACAACAGCTCCGGCCAAACCTCTTCGGTGGCAAGTACACACTAGTTCCCCAACAAGCTCCCAAGGACACTTTCGACCGCCGGCCACCGCCACACTTTTCTGGTACCCAACCCTACCTATATCAGACCCGACCCACCTCTACCTCCTTCGATCGCCCTCTTTCACGCCTCACTTTCTCTTATTCGCTTTCACGCTCTCTCCGAAACGCGTTTACATACCACGCAACACGCAACGCAAATAGAAGACCAAGACATGGACCGGTGCGTACCACTCCCCCATCTTCTCCCTCTGACAGAGTTGTGCCTTGTGGCTTATCCAACCTGCCCCTGTGGTGTGGCATCTTTCTCCCCCTCCTCGGAAAGTTACGCCAAGATTGAGAAAGTCGGTGCGTGCGCGTTTTCATTTCTTCCGCTCTGTACCTTACTCATCACCGACCCTTGGGGCGCAGGCGAAGGTGCGTTCCTGCGCGTTGGTTGTTGTCGCTATCTATAAGGGGGTCTGTCTGCGGCGCCCGCTCACACGAACGTCTGCCGCCGCCACGGAACAGGCACGTATGGCGTCGTATACAAGGCACGGGACGTCAGCACGAACCAGATCGTTGCGCTCAAGAAGATCCGACTCGAAGCGGAGGACGAGGGCGTTCCAAGCACCGCCATCCGGGAGATCTCGCTCCTCAAGGAACTCAAAGATGATAACATCGTCCGGTACTCCCCCCTCTTCCTCCGTTATAGCTATGCTTTTTATTTTTGGCAAACCCTTGTGGCTGACGCGGTGATTTAATAAAAACAGGTTGCTGGACATCGTCCACGCGGATCAGAAACTCTACCTCGTGTTCGAGTTTCTCGACGTCGATTTGAAACGCTACATGGAGGCCGGCAACTCGCAAGGCACGCCCCTCACTCTCGAGCTTTGCCAGGTGCGTCCGTCGATCGATTGATAAAAGTCCCTTATCTCCCTGCCCGCGCCCTTGACGACGACGCGACTTTTTTTTTTTGCATCCGTCGTCCGTTTACACCACCCTGCGATCGCAGGGTTGCACATGCCGCTTTGATTCCGAATCCAGATATTCGGCAATCGATGGCTATGTATACAACTGCTCGGCAGTCACGTGACTCTGCCGCAGGCGGCAGATAAGGGGCACAACTCGGGGCCCCTACATCGCCGGTGGTGATGCTTGGCCCCATCCAGCATCCAGGCGGCGGCGGACTTTCATTTTCCTTCGTTGTTCCCCCATTGGAGTTTGGTATCTAAACGTGTGTGCGGGTGCTGATGATGGTTGCGACGTTTTGCGCGCGTGTTTAGAAATTCACACACCAGCTGACCTCGGGACTATTATATTGTCACTCCCACCGGATCCTGCACCGTGACCTCAAGCCACAAAATCTTCTCATTGACAAGAGAAATAACTTGAAGCTAGCTGATTTTGGGCTCGCGCGCGCGTTTGGTATCCCCATGCGCACGTACACGCACGAGGTGCGTTTTTTTTTTCGTCGTTATTGTGTGTCGGAGCTCATTTCCGGAAATATCGGATGGGTTGATTAGGTTGTCACGCTATGGTACCGCGCGCCGGAGGTGCTACTCGGCTCGCGCCATTACTCGACCGCTATCGACATGTGGTCTGTTGGATGCATCTTTGCAGAGATGGTCATGCGTGGCATCCCACTCTTCCCGGGCGACTCTGAAATCGACCAAATCTTCAAGATCTTCCGGTTAGTCACCATTCATCTTTTTTTTTTTTGGCATGCTTTGCCCCCTTTTGTGGTAGGCGTCGATCATTGATGATACCATATTTGATACGTAGGGTGCTTGGCACACCCAACGAAGAATCTTGGCCGGGTGTCAAGCAATTGCCCGACTATAAGCCGACATTCCCACAGTGGTCACCACAGGATCTCGCCGAGCAGGTTCCATATCTAGACGCGGCTGGAATCGACTTGCTCAAGGTATTTCTTTCTTTTCCTCTGCGCTTTTGTTTTGCGGGACTGAAGGTACCCTATTATAGCAAACGCTCGCATATGACAGTGCCCGACGCATTTCTGCAAAACGTGCTCTCGTGCATCCATATTTTGCCAATTATCGAGGATAGATGGCTCCATTATGTGATACTCCTCCCATTTGTTGTCCCTCCTTTGTCATGCACTTTTTTTTTTCCTTTGGCATCGTAGCTCGCATCTGTGTTACTTTACCCACCCATCGTTTCCGGCATTTTACTCATGCAATTGTTCAATAACAAGCAATCTGCTCTCTTTTGCTATTTTTTTTTTCCTGTTCACATGTTTTGCCTTGTTTTCGCTCGTTCAGAGATCGTGTTGTGTTTGTAGCTGAAAGTCAGTCCCACGTCCGGTCTGTGTTTTTTAATTGGAGACTGGGAGAGGAGGGGAGGGTTTAGCTGTGAGCGTATTATTTTATTTACTTGATTAGTTGCCACTGCGACGTGTTGACGCGTCATAAAACTCGCGTGATCACAGCAAGCTTGCCATGTCATGTGACGACTCTTCTCTGTCCTTTTTATCTTATCTTTCATCATATGCCTTCGTTTGCTCTTGAAAAGCAAGTAGCCATCGCCGCAGTGCGCCGCGCTTGCGCGCTCACAACAACCGTCTTTAACAAGCTCGTCGCCGGCGAGACCCTCGTCAAGGGCGACAACAGCCCCGTAACCGGTGTGCCTACCTCCCGAAACATTCCGTTTTTCTTTTTTTGACGAAAACGTAATATCCTCTCTCTGTCTCCCATTACAAGTGGCCGACTATTCCGCCCAAGCGGTCGTCAACGTCATCCTCTCCCACGCGTTCCCAGACGACCCCATCGTCGGCGAAGAAGACTCGGCGGACCTGCGCGCCGCGACGAGCGAGAGCTCTGCGCTCCGCGCGCGCGTCGTCGAGCTCGCGGGTGATGTCTTGGCGCTGCCGCCGCGCCTCCACACCTCGCGAGGGGTCGCCCGCGGCGCCCGCAGCGGCAGCGAGGACGACGGTGTTGACGAGGAGGACGACGAGAGCGAGAGGGCAGAGTGGGGCCTTGGAAGGCGGTGGGGCGCCGAGGCGCTGCTCGAGGCTATCGATAGGGGTAGTTATGCCGGTGGGCGTTCAGGACGTACGTGCCTTTTTTCGTCTTCGTACAGTATCCCTGGGGGATTGTCGTGTCTTAAATTTTTATTTTTTTTCGCAGGCATGTGGACGCTCGACCCGATAGACGGGACGAAGGGGTTCTTGCGCGGCGGGCAGTATGCGGTTTGTCTCGCGCTGCTCGTCGATGCGCGCGTCGAGCTGGGCGTCATAGGCTGTCCGAACCTGCCCTTCACCCCTCCCTCCTCCTCCCCCTCAACAGCAACAGCAACGACTCAGCAAGACGCCGCCGAGGCGCACAAAGGCGCTCTATTCGTCGCCGTGCGCGGACAAGGCGCGCACCAGCTCCCCCTCTCGCTCTCGCCCCCGCCAGGTAGTGGTGCGCGGGCGCCACGGCGGCTGGACATGCCCCGTCTGGCGCTGGGCGACCTGTCCTTCCTCGAATCGGTCGAAAAAGCGCACGCGGCGCTCGACACCAACGCGCGCGTCGCGGCGCGCCTGGGCGTGCGCGCTGCGCCCGTGCGCATGGACTCGCAGGCCAAGTATGCCGCGCTCACGCGTGGCGATGGAGGCGGCGGCGTCTACCTGCGGCTGCCGGTGGCCGGCAGGGGATACGAAGAGAAGATCTGGGTGCGTCGGGCCCTGTGCGGCGGTTCTTCACTACCGATGATCATCATGGCCGCCACTTTTTTTTAATGCCCTGTGCTCACACATTCTCACCTCCCTGCTCTCAGGACCACGCGCCGGGATCGCTCCTCATCGAAGAGGCCGGCGGGATCATCTCCGATTCGCGCGGTCGCCCGCTCGACTTTGGTCGCGGGCGCACGCTCGGCGAGAATTTTGGTGTCGTGGCCGCGGGGAAGGAGGTCCACGCGCAGGTGATCGAGGCCGTTCAGGCGGTGTTGGCGGAAGAGGAAGATGGTGAGGCGGCGAGGGATCCGCGGTACGTGGTGACGCGCCTGGCCCTGCCCCCCTTGCTTCCCAGCTGGCGGCTGATGTTTCTGCCCGTTTTAAACAGGTGAAAAGGTTAGCAGTAGTAATAAGCTCTGAAGTTGCCAAATAACATGTAAGAGATTGATTGACGCGACCCACGCCCACGGTGTCCCGACGGAACGCAGTCCCTACTACGATTGAAAGTAGAGTGACGTTTTTCCGCCTGTTTTCAGTTGGCATAAGTACTCGTTGCGACCATCTAGCCAACTGAGCCGGTAACGACAGTACAGGATATATAGAGGAGAACTATTGCCCTCTGAGCGACGACAAGAAAGTGTCCTATTACTACTTGAACGAAGGACGGGGCAGGAAAACAAAAAAAAACAGGCCACCCAGTATCTCACTCGGCAACGGAGGTGTTCGGGTAGGCAGACGACAATCGCTTGGCAATACGCCGCCGCGCTGCTCCCCCGAAGCACGACACCACACACCCAGGCAGCCAAAACAGACTTACATTATACAAGGTGAGTAAAAGTCTACACACAGAAACACGTAAACGGACTTTGGCTGCGCTTTCAATGGTGTAGCGGTCTCTCCGCACGAGGCGGGCCAACAGCAACAGCGAGGTTGTTGTGGTGCCTTGATCCGCTGTCAGCACCCAGCAGCCAGCCATACGCCGATGAAAGTTTTCCTCGTCCCACTCACGCAGAATAAATCTCTTGGTGACATGAAATTGGTTCTGTCTATTGCAGATGCAAATACTAGTACTAGCTTCTCACGCCAAAATGTCTGCTACCAATGATGATCCGGCTGTACTACGTGGGCGTCGATTCCACTAGGCCCTAGCCACATCAGGGAGATCACCACCAACGAGTCCCGGCCTATCAAGGACACCCACCCCACTGACACCAAGGATACCATTCACGGGACCAAAGATACCGATAACGGTATCACCAACAGGATTAAGGACACCACTAACGAGATCATCACCCGACACACCGCCAGGACCATCAACTACGTTAGGTTGGTCAACTTGAAGCTCGTGGAAGAGCATGGATTCAAGTAGAGCATAGACGTACCCGGTCCCTGTGGCTGTGGAGCAGCAACGGCAAGAACGGCAAGAGAAAGAGCTATGATGGTTTTCACAAACACCATTGTGGTCGCAGTAGGTCAAACTGGTAGAGGATCGGATGATAGAACGGTCAAGGAATGAAGACGTTGGTAAGAGAAGGAGGGGAATGGCTCACCTTTTATACCCCAGACAACTTCGGTCTTTAGTGGCGGAGTCCAATGGCGGTCCTCTCGATATGGCTTGGTGGACATTCGGTTATGGGGATCGGTCGGCTATGGAGAGTTGAATCATCGTGAGGCCCAGCTGCAGAACCTCGAGAATGGCGGCGACCATCCAGATATGTTATTACTAATAGTTGCCCATCTGACGTCTTCCATGAGTGCGGCAAGCGAGCGAGTGATTGCTCCGCCAGACCAAAGAGCACTCTTGAACATATAATGCTCTCCCGCAGTGGACTCGGACGCCGTCCGAACAGATGAGGAACAGAGGAAGTGGTCGCTGTATCCTGTCCGCTAGTATCGCTTCCGGTGGCTGCTTCGGGCCTGCTGCCACAGCCTGTGTTGGGATGATGAACAGCTTGGCATCAGCGTACTGTAGTAGAGGTAGCGGAAGCAGTGATAACATAAGCCGTTAGGTTAGCCTAAGAGTCTAGATCTCGACTGCCATCCCGGCTATCCTGCATGCACACACCATAACTGCTCAGAGCCTGTCAGCATCACGACATGCGCTATTCGGGGTGTAACAACGATACCGCAGAGTACAATGCTACCTTGAGACAGGTTCTCAATCACCAGCCAGACTAGGCCTGCGCGGCTGAGTGAACGAGCTCTGTGCGTAGCTACTAGTAGCATCTCTCGTCCCCACCTTCGACCTTCGGCTATTTTCCCCCCTCACTCTGATTATTGATATGGGCGTTAGGTGTTGGTGTCGCTCAAGAGGAGTGCCTAGGCCGCGACCAGGTTGAAACTCCTGTCCCAAATGACACCCCGACCCAGAAGTTGCCATTCTGCACTGTGGGCCCACATCAACAACTGAACGTGATTGTAGCGCTCCTCTACAGATACCATAAGCCAGGCTCCAGCACAGAGTAAATTAATCGGCGTCAGAGGTTTACCAAAGTCGGCGACAGCCACCTGCCTAACTTGAATGCCAATGTCGTCGGGCATGTATCCTTTTACTTCATCGGTACAAGGCTACAACTTGCATTTCACATTGGGATGCCATGATCATGTAGAGCTTCACAGTTGAACGGGTCTTCTCTGTTCCTATACCATGTCGCACTTTTACCCATTTACCCCAAGGGGGGGAGTGCTGATGGCCCACGAAAGGGGCACTCCCTTTAACAGCACATCGTGTACGAGAATGGCCCGAGCTGGCCCGAGTTTCTTCAGCTGCTTGTGGTTTATGACTGTTTCGGCTTTGTGCTCCAAGGGGCCGCATTATTGGGTGAAGTAGGTAGACCGTCCGTGCTTGGGCGGGTAGTTCATGTCTTTCATCGTGGCAGGAAGCTGGTTGGCATGTGGTCACGGAAGGCAGCAAGCACCCTCATCTCCGCATTGTTTTAGAGTTGGTTGAGGTGGGTGGCGTAGTACTGCTCGGCTTCTGCCTCGAGTTGTAACTAGTGTCTGTTTTTGAGGGTGGCCAGCTCGTTATGGTACCAGATGTTGGATTTTTGTTCCACGACATTGGAGATCGTATAACGTGTGACCCGTCATCGCTTCGATCCCCTTGACATGGGCGGTCCGTGGAAAGGTGGATGGCGTTGCAACCATCCTGGGCGGGGCAGTTTGCGTCATCCTCATCAATGTTACGGATGAAGGGCTCATAGAGAACGTTTCTGGGGCTTTATGGAGGTGGTCGAGGTGAACACTGAGCCCATGGGCAACCTCCCAGTCGTTGGCCTTCAAGAGAGGGTGGTCGCCGACTGACTGGGGAATGGGCCATACAACTTGGTCATGCGAGCGCCGCAGAGCACGTGGACGATAATGTCATTGACGAGGTGGACCCATGTAACTTATGAGGGGGCAGCTCTCAGTGCTCCCCGATGCCTGCTTCAAGGGCCCCGGTGACGTTGTGGTATCGTTCATTGAATTGAGAATTGAATTCCGCCTTCTCTCTGTCGATCTTGTCAGAAGTGCAGGAGCGAAGCCCCAGGAAGGGGGCTTTTGTTGAAGAGTTTGTAGAGGGGCTCCTTGAGAAACGCCAGTTACATGTCAAACATGAGCATGGCTATGGTGTTGGTACTCGGACACTGGAGAGGATACAGATGTATTATCTATGGTTTAGGACAGTACACGAGGATCAACATTCAAAGCAGCAGGCCGTGAGAACACCAAGCAATATGCGGGATGGTGGCGCATACCCTTGTGGCAACTGGGAGCGAGTCACGAGACTCAAGCGACACATCCTTTTACAATTCCGTCTAGCGGGCTCAATTCTGCCTTGATCTCCTTACTTCTTTCATTGGTATTTTTGGTTTAGATGTTGTCTCTACAAGTATGAATTTTGTGAGAGCAAAGTTGCCAGAACTCGATGATCTTCGAGAGTGATGAACAAAACTCATAGTACCTTCAGTTTCTCAGCAGCTCGGTGCGTTGCCACAGATTGCAACCTATGGCAGGCTAGTACTACTAACTTAGTACTAGTATAAGGACGAGGAAAGAGTAGGAGAAAGTCGATAGTGAAAAATTACAGTAATACTCGAACGCGACTCTTTCTCTTCTCTTATCCTCATCATATACCTCCATTTGCTCTCGAGAAGCAAGTTGCCATCGCCGCGGTGTGCCGCGCTTGCACACTCACAACAGCCGTCTTTAACAAGCTCGTCGCCGGCGAGACCTTCGTCAAAGGCGACAACAGCCCCATAACCGGTGCGCCTCCTCCCGAAACATTCCGTTTTTTTTTGACGAAAACGGAATATCATCTCTCTCTCTCTCCCATTCAGTGGCCGACTATTCCGCCCAGGTGGTCGTCAATGCCATCCTCTCCCACGCATTCCCGGACGACCCCATCGTCGGTGAAGAAGACTCGGCGGACCTGCGCGCCGCGACGAGCGAGAGTGCGCGCGTCGTCGAGCTCGCAGGTGATGCCTTGGCGCTGCCGCTGCGCCTCCACACCTCGCGAGGGGTCGCCCGCAGCGACGAGGATGATGGTGTCGAGGAGGACAATGAGAGCGAGAGGGCAGAGTGGGGCCTTGGAAGGCAGTGGCGCGCCGAGGCGCTGCTCGAGGCTATCGATAGGGGTGGTTATGCCGGTGGGTGTTCAGGACGTACGTACCTTTTCGTCTTCGTACAGTATCCCTGGGGGATTGTCTTGTGTGTCGTGTCTTAAATTTTTTTTCGCAGGCATGTGGACGCTCGACCCGATAGACGGACGAAGGGGTTCTTGCGCGGCGGGCAGTATGCGGTTTGTCTCGCGCTGCTCGTCGATGCGCGCGTCGAGCTGGGCGTCATAGGCTGTCCGAACCTGCCCTTCACCCCTCTCTCCTCCTCAAGGCGCGCACCAGCTCCCCCTCTCGCTCTCACCCTCACCGGGTAGTGCGCAAGCACCACGGCGGCAGCAGGGGCGGCTGGACATGCCCCGTCTAGCGCTAGGCGACCTGTCCTTCCTCGAATCGGTCGAAAAAGCGCACGCGGCGCTTGACACCCATGCGCGCGTCGCGGCGCGCCTCGGCGTGCGCGCTGCGCCCGTGCGCATGGACTCGCAGGCCAAGTATGCCGCGCTCACGCGAGGCGATGCAGGCGGCGGCGTCTACCTGTGGCTGCCGGTAGCCGGCAGGGCATACGAAGAGAAGATCTGGGTGCGTCGGGTCCTGTGCGGCGGCTCTCACTACCGATGATCATGACCATGATCATGGTCGTTGCCGCTTTCTTTTTTTCATGCACTGTGCTCACATTCTCC